>JAGSMP010001646.1:0-79947 GCA_029286625.1 Parnassius orleans | reverse complement strand
TAATTGATTAAAATAGAAACACTTATTAATAACAGAGTTTTACTTACGATTTCACAAACAATTATACACGGCACTTGACGGGAAATCTACGTTGAATGTGGATCAAAATATATGACACCGGCTAGTCGAGTTAAAATCTACACTAGAACTATTGACACTTCACCAAATTAAAACCAAACTGTCGGTCGCTGCGGTTAGCGTGGCTTTTATACCGCGCGTATAGAGTCGAAAACTGTCTGGAGAAATCACGAAACCGACTCTGGAAGCTTCGTGTATCTACCTACGCGAGCAATTGGAATTCGGACTATTGCTATCTCGCTTGCTCTAACAATATAACCCGTGGATAAGCCGCCACCGCACTGTCATCGCCGCGCCGCCGCATGGCGGTCTCAAGAAAACGATTTTAACCGAGATCAGCACGAACATTACCGACCGCTGTTACCGACGCATGCACGGCGCACCGATAAGCGCACTTAAGAGCGCGCGCGCGAGATCAAATTACTTTTCGAACATATTTTTTTTGGTTTTATTCTGGAATATAATTCAATATTTTTCGAATGTACGTAATGACTACTTAACTTGAGGTTCGACTGCAATCCGATGCGACCGGTGAGATTAGGTACAGGACCAACGGCTTCCTTCCTTCAAGGCGTGGAGTGAAACACCGCTAGCTTTCTGACTCGGGCTGCTAACAAGATTTTTTTATAGAAAATGCGTTTTCCCAATAACACGGATACCAAACCGGGAGCACTTGTTTCGTCGCGCTTACGACTACTGAGCCAACGAAGCCATCAATTTTTGTACCGACCCATATGAACTACGAACTGCGCATCATAATGAATGAACGTAAGCAAATAATAATAATAATAATGATGGTGTGGTGCGACGACGCATGCGCTGGACTAAAGAATTAAATATAAGTGTTATGCGCGCGTACTATAAGGCTACCAAAGGAGGAACCAATCTTACATCTTATCGCCCTAAAATGCTGTATGAATTCCAACAGCTACAGCCAACCTAACAAATTTAACCCCAGACTTTCAGATCAAGTACGTGTCATTCTAAGTCGTAAGATTTTGGACGACAGATTACTTGAACAACTTTGCAGTGAGTACTCAACATCTACTATCAATTCAATTCCTAATTCCCAACGAACACTTCCAGGTGAGAATGATGACTTAAATGTTAATAACAGTAACCATAATATAAATATAACTAACTTAGACAACGAAAAAGTGAAAAATTGTTTTGATATAGATGTGAGTTCCCAGGACAGCGAAATATGAGAAGGACTTTCGAATGTTTCTTCTAGAATATAAAATATACCTATAGAAAATAGACCGAAACTACCTAAACTTCCTAACAACAAAAACTATATTAACAGTAGCATCAATGAATATTCTATGTAAAGATTATTTTGAAAAAGTAATTCAATTTTGAAACTATGTCTCTTTGTTATTTGTGCCCATGTTGTATGTATGATAATGAAAATTCCTGTCATTTCAGTACATAATTTTAAGAAAAATAATACAGAACCTAAATGGAAACAAAAATTCAAACACGAATTGACAATACTCATAAAATTATAGGAAAACTAATAAGCTACCAAACAGGTAACAGACGTAAAAATAATAACTTTAGTAAATCAAATCGCTAATGAAAATAATATTAGCCAATTAGATCCCCATTTTCGGATAAAATTACAGAGTACATTGATACGCTAAAACAAAAGTTAAAGCATGGGCTAACCGTATTAGACGATATTCAGAAAGATCTAAGCGATACTTCCAGAATCGCATTCGAAAGTAACCAAAAGTGGATGTATCGGTCTTGGGAACACTACAACTAACAGTTGTACTCATGACAGCAAGCTTAAATGAATGTCTATTTTTGGAAAAGTATATGGTCTAGTGAAGTTTCTCATGATGAAGTGAATGGATTCGTGCAACCAAACGTACGTATTCTAATTTGGCTAGCATGGGTTCTATCTCAATTACTGCTGAAGACATACTCACTCGCAGATTACACAATTAAATCCCTGGACCAGATGGTATACACAACTTTGGCTGAAATGGATAACAAGTAGCCACGCGTTTGGCTGCACAGATTCAAGAAGCCATAGAGTGCTGTGAGCTCCCAAGACTACTTACAACTGGTATTACCCACTTACTATATAAAAATGGAAACACCACGGAACCTAAAAATTACCGACCTATAACATGCCTTTCAACTGTATACAAATTAATAACTGCAATTTTAAATAACAAGATCTACAAACATTTGGAAAATAATAACATTTTTTCAACTGCACAGAACGGATGTCGGAAAGGGTCACGTGGTTGTAAAGAACTTCTTCTCATTGACACAGCTATTTGCCGACAAGTCTTTCGTAATCGCAAAATATGTCTGCCGCGGGTGGATTACAAAAGGCATATGACTCTGTTCCACATTCATGGCTAAAGAGAGTTTTGGAAATATATAAATAGATGACAAAATTTGTGTTTCTAAATTAATGGGTCAGTGGAACACTGTTCTAAACCTACCAGGTGAGTGGCAAAGTAGTTCGATAGACTCTATAAATATTAAGCGGGGTATATTCCAGGGCGATAGTTTGAGCCCAACTTGGTTTGTTTAGCCTAAATCCTTTAAGCACTGCTATTGAGGAATCGGATTAGGTTTCGGTTTCGGAAAAAACTCACCCATCTCACATCTACTTTACATGGATGATCTCAAACTTTTCACATCAAAAGAGAGTGATCTACTATTATTGTTGAAATTAACACATAGTTTCAACAATGATATTAAATGGAATTTGGAATAGATAAATGTGCTGTCATTAATGTAAATAGAGGCAAAATTAAAAATTCCATTTTGAAATTACAAATGATTTACATTTTAGTTCTCTTTCTGAAACAGAAACCTATAAATACTTGGGCATGGCGGAAGCGCTAGGAATTAATGACAAAAATATTAAAGAAAATTCAAAAGCAAAATTTATGTCAAGATTTAAAAAAGTTATCAAAAGTCATTTATCCGGCGGAAACAAAATTAGAGCATATAATTCCTGGGTAATACCTAGCCTTCTTTATACTTTTGGTGTTACAAGATGGTCTCAAACGGAATTGGATGCCTTGGATAGACGAGTCCGTACATTAATGACTACGCACCGAATGCACCACCCGCGATCATCTGTCATGAGGTTGTATCTTCCAAGAAAAGATGGTGGACGGGGTTTATTAAACATTAAAAACCTACACAACCGTGAAGTATACAACCTCAGAGACTATTTTATTAAAAAAAAAGACACATCACGCATTCATAGTGACGTAGTGATTAATGACAAATCATTAACCCCGCTTAATATGTCGGCAAAGGACTGGCAGAGGCCTCATACTATGACTATAGATGAACGCAAAAAGGTTTGGAATGACAAGCAATACGGTCGATTTTTAAAACATTGACTAATCCTTATGTAGACATGGTTGCATCAGTACATTGGTTACAGTTTGGTGACCTTTTTGCAGAAACTGAAGGTTTTATCTGTGCAATACAAGACGAAGTAATTAAAACGAACAACTACCGGAAGTACATTTTGAGGGACGGCACGGTTGACGTATGTCGCGCATGTCATCGCCCTGGAGAGTCCTCAGACATGTTATTTCGGTTGTTCTAACTATCGAATGGTGATGTTGCACAGACATAACAAGTAGCTAGAATAATACACAGCAGCTTGCCATTAAATTTGGTTTTACTCAACAGGACGTTCCATATTATAAAACAGAACCAAAGCCAGTCCTTGAAAATAGAAGTGTCGTTGTACTGGGATCGGTCAATTATCACAGAACAGGTTTATAGTGGCAAATAAACCTGACATTGTGGTGGTAGACCGAACTACACGCAGGCAATAATAGATATCAGTGTTCCTCATGACGAGAATCTCGTGAAAGCAGAGAATGATAAAAAATAAAATATATCGACTTAGCTCATGAGATTGTCGCTATGTGGACGTTGATTCTATTATTGTACCAATAGTTGTATCAGTCAATGGGCTTATCGGTAAAATATGGACGATTATCTGTCCAAGTTAGGTTTGGGCAAGTGGCTGAAGGATTGATTCAAAAATCGGCCTTATTAAATACAGCTAAGAAGGTTCCTATCTTTGGATGCCCTTTCACCGATGGCTTAGGATTCCTCGCCGCGGTGGATAATAGCCGAAATAATAATATTATTTATATAAGTGTATTTATATTTATAATATTATAATTTTGTGACAATATATGTGATAAAGTAATAATAATAATAATTTTATTATTAAATTAAATTTTATGGATGATGGAAAATAATAGAAAGCGCATGGGGCCGCTGCCTGGGGTCGCCGGGCGCGTCTGGGCTGGCGCTGGACGCGACAGCATGCGGGCCGCCAGCCGAGCGCGAGTACTGCAACACCACCGCAGTCCTCGCATCCATCATCCCCACCAGATGGCTTGGTGTCGGCAGGGTCCTCTGGACTCGGCAAGCGGCACCGCCGCTGGTGGAGTACGCCGCATGCGTTGGACAAAATATATGAACATAAACGCATTGCGGGCGTACTATAGGGCGAGGGGAAGAAACTGGAGGAACAGCGTATCGGGCTCGTATGCACCGCTTTTTGCTGAGCTGGCCGTCTGTTCCCGTCACAGAGCAAAACCTGGCAGACCGAGTTCGGTACATCATACGCTCGAAAATATTTGATGATGCCGAACTCGAACGACTACGGCGTGAGGCTATTCCTCATCGAATGAACCAGCTATAGCTGGGGATGCGCTCTAAGGCCATAGACCAGCAGCCATATGTGGGCCGCCATGGATCTTCCCGCTTTGGTTGATTCAGGCGATGATGGAATGGTCACCAAGAACTAGAGCAGATGAGGAGTAAATTGGAGGAGGCGATTGTGGAAACGCGCTGTACGCCTCGAAAATCGACCGCGACTCCACGCATAAACCTAAGCAAGCGGAATCGGGATGTCGTGACGGCCCTGAACCCATTGCTGGCAACCTTTTTGAAACCAGCCGGGACCTTTGCGATACGGACTCAATACTCTTTGGCGCCGCATTGGCAGTTTGCCATTGTTGGTGCCAAACTTCCCACGTCTGGACGTGCTACTGGGCAAAGGCGCTATCCCAGCCTGGCGAAGAAGGATTGAGGACCGTATCGCAAAGGCAAGGCCCTCAATGGCAGACTGATAAGCTTCAGGTCGGGCAACAATAGGCCGAGAATTGTGCGCATCATGATGGCGTTTGCTGGGACAAATATCAGTTTGTCTCAGCCGGATATAACGCAAAACTGACGGAGCGCAGACGACCTGAAGCAGAGAATCGCTGCTTGGGGAAGCGGATTCGGCGATATACCGAGGTCGACACGGTTCAACCGGAATCGTCTCTTCCAGAGTGATCAGAGGGCTCTATGAATCATTGGAGCGGCCGATGGTACGTGGAACGGGCTCAGCACCAAATCAGGCTGACACTATCGCATTCTGGCGCGCCTGTGGTCAGAGCCCGTAAACCACAGCGAGGGCCCTTGACGGAAGTTGTGGCGAGTCAGTGTGCGAGTGTTACGCCCATGGACCCCGTCATCATAACGCCGGATGACGTAGCTGAGGCGGTCCAGGGCCCCGAACTGGAAAAGTCCGGGACTCGACGGACTGCATCACTACTGGCTGAAGGGGTTCGTGGTGTGTCACGCTGTGCTCGCCCGACAGTTTCAAGAGGCTCGACCAAAAGTCACCCCGAGCCTCTTCACTACTGGGATCACTCATTTGGTTCCTAAAGACCGATTCCACAGACCCGAGCAAATACCGCCCCATAACCTGTCTACCTACCATATACAGAAGACATTAACATCCGTTTTGAGCGCGAGAATCACTCGTCACCTGAACGCAAATCAGGTGATGTCGCGCTCAAAACGGATGTCGGGGCGGTGGTCGTGGAACCAAGGAACCACTCCTCATTGACGCGGTCATTGGCAAGGTGGTTAAACGTAACTGTCGGAACCTCTCCGCCGCCTGGATAGACTACAAAAGGCATTCGACTCGGTGCCTCATACATGGCTAAGAGGGTCCTCGAGCTGTACAAGGTTGACTGTACAGTTCGAGACTTCCTCGGCAGTGTATGGGGCAGTGGAGTACGATCCTTTGTCATCTAGGCGAGCGGATGACGGCTGCGGAGAACCACATAAGGATAAGAAGGTATCTTCCAGGGCGATTGTTTGAGTCCAATCTGGTTTTGCCTCTCCTGAACCCCTCAGTACCTTACTGGAGGACTCCGGGAGGATTTCAGCTTCGGAAAGGAGGTACAAAAGTGACCCACCTTTTCTATATGAACGATCTCAAATTATTCGCCTCCAGTCGCTCCCATCTTATGAAATTGCTAAACATCACTTGTGATTTTAGTAATTCTATTAGAATGGAGCTGGGACGGATAAGTGTGCGGTCCTCCATGTTGAAAGGGGAAGGGTTGCTAACTCTGAGGGCATAGACTTATCTATGCCCATCAACATAAGGACCCTTTCTGAGGCTGAAACATACCGATACCTGGGTATGTCACAGAACATCGGTATCGATGAGGCGGGTATGAAGCAGTCAGTTTGCGATATGTTTTATGCACGCTTGACCAAAGTGCTTAACAGCCTTTTGTCCGGTGTGAATAAGACACACGCATATAACGGTTGGTCATGCCTGTTCTCATATATACCTTTGGCATACTTAGTGGACTCAAACTGAACTTAACGCCCTGGATAGAAAAGTCCGCACTACTATGACGTCCATAGGATGCATCACCCGAGATCGTCGATTATGAGGCTGTACTTGCCGCGAAACATGGTGGGCGGCTTTTGCCGCGTTTACCATGCATAATCGCGAAGTGCAGCCTCCGTAATTACTTTCTGACGAGATCGGATGATCCATTCTATAGGGACGTCATTTCTGTGATAAAGGACTTACCCTCTATCCTTGGCCAACGAGCAATGGCAAGACCCGGCAGTACAGAGCATTTCCGACCGGGAGACCGTATGGAAGGAGAAGGAGCTCCACGGGAGGTTCTACAAGGCTCTACATGTGCCCTGTACAGCGCCTCCACTGGCTGGCTGTTTTGGTGACCTCTTTGGGAAACCGAGGGTTTGTCTGTGCGATACAGGATCAGGTTATTAAGACCAACAACTATCGGAGATATATCCTAAGGGATGGCACCGTCGACATCTGTCGAGCTTGTCGCCATCCCGGTGAGTCACTTAGGCATGTCATCTCCGATTGTTCGGCGCTTTCTAACTCTGAGTAATTGCACAGGCACAACTTAGTAGCCAGAATTCTACAGGAGCTCGCTCTGAAATACGGTCTCGTGGACCGGAAATTGCCGTATTACAAGTACTTACCGGAAGCCGTGCTCGAAAATGACCGCGCCAGGCTCTTCTGGGACCGGGCCGTCATCACAGACAGGACTATTCTTGCGAATAAGCCTGATATTGTGCTGATGGACCGGGCACAGTCAGGATATTGGTCGACATCACCATTCCGTATGACGAGAACCTCGAAAGCCGAAACAGATAAGCGAACAAAATATCTGGACCTGGCTCACGAGGTGACCGACATGTGGTGGACTGCCGACCGAAATTATACCTGTAGTCGTCTCTGCGAACGGGTTAATCCCAGTCAGCCTCTCGGGTCATCTGAGGCGACTGGGACCCGTGACGGACCGCCCAAGCTCAAATGCAGAAGGCGGTTCCTCGATACCGCCCGCATCGTCCGCCGGTTTCTCTCCTTTCTAACCTCAGCCGTTTGGTCTCCCTGCCGAGGTTTCCATCTGTTGGGTTTTATTTATTTATTTATGTTAGTATATTAAATATATATTTATGTTTATTTATTATTTTCTTTAAAATATTTATTCAGCCCAACCAGATGAGAATACTATATAAATACCCCAAAAATAATACTGACGTAACAGTTAAGTGACAAAACTGCTACGTCGGCGCAGTCAGTCAGCACCTTGCCAAGAGGTGTGAGCGCCGTGGCTCGGCAGAATTGAGGGTGCAAAGGCCCGTTTGTGCTTACGGCCACACTATTAAACGGTGCCGGGCCTGGGCGTCTCCCGTTAATTGACGCCCATTCTTATGGATGATGGAAAAGAAAAGAAAGCGCATAGGCCGCTGCCTGGGGTCACTGGGCGTCTGGAGCTGGCGCTGGACGCGACAGCATGTGCCGCCGCCGAGCGAGGTACTGCACGACCACCAGCAGTCCTCGCATCCATCATCCCCACCAGATGGCTTGGTGTCGGCAGGGTCCTCTCGGACTCGGCAAGCGGCACCGCCGCTGGTGGAGTACGCCGCATGCGTTGGACAAAATATATGAACATAAACGCATTGCGGGCGTACTATAGGGCGAGGGAAGAAACTGGAGGAACAGCGTATCGGGCCTGTATGCACCGCTTTTTGCTGAGCTGGAGCCGTCTGTTCCCGTCACAGAGCAAAACCTGGCAGACCGAGTTCGGTACATCATACGCTCGAAAATATTTGATGATGCCGAACTCGAACGATCACGGCGTGAGGCTATTCCTCATCGAATGAACCAGCTATAGCTGGGGATGCGCTCCTAAGGCCATAGACCAGCAGCCATATGTGGAAGCCGCCATGGATCTTCCCGCTTTGGTTGATTCAGGCGATGATGGAATGGTCACCCAGAACTAGAGCAGATGAGGAGTAAATTGAGGAGGCGATTGTGGAAACGCGCTGTACGCCTCTCGAAAATCGACCGCGACTCCCACGCATAACCCTAAGCAAGCGGAATCGGGATGTCGTGACGGCCCTGAACCCATTGCTGGCAACCTTTTGAAACCAGCCGGGACCTTTGCGATACGGACTCAATACTCTTTGGCGCCGCATTGGCAGTTTGCCGTATTGTTGGTGCCAAACTTCCCACGTCTGGACGTGCTACTGGGCAAAGTAGCGCTATCCCAGCCTGGCGAAGAAGATTGAGGACCGTATCGCAAAGGCAAGGGCCTCATCGGCAGACTGATAAGCTTCAGGTCGGGCAATAATAGGCCGAAATTGTGCGCACCGTAATGATGGCGTTTGCTGGGACAAATATCAGTTTGTCTCAGCCGGATATAACGCAAAAACTGACGGAGCGCATAGACGACCTGAAGCAGAGAATCGCTGCTTGGGGGAAGCGGATTCGGCGATATACCGAGAGGTCGACACGGTTCAACCGGAATCGTCTCTTCCAGAGTGATCAGAAGAGGCTCTATGAATCATTGGAGCGGCCGATGGTACGTGGAACGGGCTCAGCACCAAATCAGGCTGACACTATCGCATTCTGGCGCGGCCTGTGGTCAGAGCCCGTAAACCACAGCGAGGGCCTTGACGGAAGTTGTGGCGAGTCAGTGTGCGAGTGTTACGCCCATGGACCCCGTCATCATAACGCCGGATGACGTAGCTGAGGTGGTCCGTAGGGCCCTGAACTGGAAAAGTCCGGGACTCGACGGACTGCATCAATACTGGCTGAAGGGGTTCGTGGTGTGTCACGCTGTGCTCGCCCGACAGTTTCAAGAGGCTCTCGACCAAAAGTCACCCTGAGCCTCTTCACTACTGGGATCACTCATTTGGTTCCTAAAGATCGGGATTCCACAGACCCGAGCAAATACCGCCCCATAACCTGTCTACCTACCATATACAAGATACTAACATCCGTTTTGAGCGCGAGAATCACTCGTCACCTGAACGCAAATCAGGTGATGTCGACTCTGAGGGCATAGACTTATCTATGCCCATCAACATAAGGACCCTTTCTGAGGTTGAAACATACCGATACCTGAGTATGTCACAGAACACCGGTATCGATGAGGCGGCGGAAGCAGTCAGTTTGCGATATGTTTTATGCACGCTTGACCAAAGTGCTTAACAGCCTTTGTCCGGTGTGAATAAGACACACGCATATAACGGTTGGGTCATGCCTGTTCTCATATATACCTTTGGCATACTTAGGTGGACTCAACTGAACTTAACGCCCTGGATAGAAAGTCCGCACTACTATGACGTCCCATAGGATGCATCACCCGAGATCGTCGATTATGAGGCTGTAATTGCCGCGGAAACATGGTGGGCGTGGATTTTAAGCGCTTACCATGCATAATCGCGAAGTGTGCAGCCTCCGTAATTACTTTCTGACGAGATCGG
The DNA here is from genome assembly GCA_029286625.1 of Parnassius orleans. Lineage (NCBI taxonomy): Eukaryota > Metazoa > Arthropoda > Insecta > Lepidoptera > Papilionidae > Parnassius > Parnassius orleans. Next base: position 69,747 of record JAGSMP010001646.1, on the reverse strand, counting down.
GTGATCCATTCTATAGGGACGTCATTTCTTGTGATAAAGGACTTACCCCTCTATCCTTGGCCAACTCAGTACAGAGCATTTCCGACCGGGAGACCGTATGGAAGGAGAAGGAGCTCCACGGGAGGTTCTACAAGGCTCTACATGTGCCTTTCGTAGACACAGTTGCCTCCCTCCACTGGCTACGTTTTGGTGACCTCTTTGGGGAAACCGAGGGTTTTGTCTGTGCGATACAGGATCAGGTTATTAAGACCAACAACTATCGGAGATACATCCTAAGGGATGGCACCGTCGACATCTGTCGAGCTTGTCGCCATCCCGGTGAGTCACTTAGGCATGTCATCTCCGGTTGTTCGGCGCTTTAGTAGCCAGAATTCTACACCAGGAGCTCGCTCTGAAATACGGTCTCGTGGACCGGAAATTGCCGTATTACAAGTACTTGCCGGAAGCCGTGCTCGAAAATGACCGCGCCAGGCTCTACTGGGACCGGGCCATCATCACGGACAGGACTATTCTTGCGAATAAGCCTGATATTGTGCTGATGGACCGGCCACAGTCAAGGATATTTTTGGTCGACATCACCATTCCGTATGACGAGAACCTCGTGAAAGCCGAAACAGATAAGCGAACAAAATATCTGGACCTGGCTCACGAGGTGACCGACATGTGGGGTGGACTGCCGACCGAAATTATACCTGTAGTCGTCTCTGCGAACGGGTTAATCCCAGTCAACCTCTCGGGTCATCTGAGGCGACTGGGACTCCGTGACGGACCGCTCCAAGCTCAAATGCAGAAAGGTGCTCGATACCGCCCGCATCGTCCGCTTCTCTTCCTTTCCCTAACCTCGGCCGTTTGGTCTCCCTGCCGAGGGTTTCCATCTGTTGGGTTTTATTTATTTATGTATTATTTATTTATTTATGTTAGTATATTAAATATATATTTATGTTTATTTATTATTTCATTTAAAATATTTAGTCAGCCCAACCAGATGAGAATACTATATAAATACCCCAAAATAATAATAATAATAATTTATTTTCTCACCACAATACAGAATTATTGTACATAATATTATAGTATAGCCTACGAATAAGAAATAAATATAAATATAATAATAATACGAATAAGGTGGCTAAAAATTCTACAAATTCAGCTTCAAAAGAATTTTAATGTAACAAAACCCCCGTGTAGTGGTGGTTAAGAATACCCACTACCCTATATCTCCCCGTGGGTGGCGACACAGGTAAACTGAAGAAGAAGATGGGCAGCAGCATCTTTCTGATAACAGCAAAAAACAATAAAAACTGCGGTTGCCAACCCGCTCGCCTCGCAACTTTGGCAATATACCCCCCATGACGATTTAGTTACAAAAAGACGGCCCCCAGTACTCGGCGGCTCCGCTAATCCTGGCTACGGTGGCGACTATTGTAACGGCAGGGCAGGGGGTGCTAAGAATCTCCGGTGGAGGTTCGGTTGCCACCTAAGACTACTCGACCTGGCAACATACAACGCACGCACCCTGATGACTGACGAGAAGATCCTGGAGCTGAAATAAGAGACAATTTGCGCTGGGATATTATAGGATTATCTGAGGTCCGAAAAGTGGGGGAGGACACGATAATCCTCGAATCCGGCAACTTGTTCTATCACCGGGAGGGCGACCATCTGTACCAAGGAGGTGTCGGATTTATCGTCCACAAGTCTCTCGTTAACAACGTTGTAAAGATTGGAAGTGTGTCGACCGGTGTTGCGTACCTTATACTCAAAATCACCAAACGGTATTCGCTGAAGGTTATACAAGTTTAAGCACCAACCTCGGCACATCCCGATTAGGAGGTGGAGGAAATGTATGAGGATATCTCTAGAGCCACCCATTCCTCCAAAACTTCCTATACGGTGTTAATGGGAGACTTCAAGGCAAAACTAGGCATAAGAGAGAACAGTGAGTTGAAGGTAGGGAAATTCGGAATAAGGCAACGGCACCCATGGGGCCAGCAGCTGGCACACTTTATGGAGAAAAAGGAACTCTTTATAATGAACTCTTTCTTCCAGAAGCGGCCCCACAGGAAGTGGACCTGGTCGAGCCCCGACGGTTTGACAAAAAATGAGATTGACTTCATTATGACGACTAGACGTCAACTGTTCAGTGATGTCTCAGTAATCGCAAGGGTGAAAACTGGCAGCGATCACCGAATGGTTAGAGGCACACTGAACCGAAACGTTAAGTTGGAGTGGTCACGTCTACTGAAGTCAACGCTTCTTCCCCCTCGTGCTCTAATCAAAAGCCCCGAAAACTTTTAGCTTTAGTTACAAAAATGTTTTCAGTGCCTAGAAGATTGCAATGAAGTGGACGATATGAACGAAAAGCTTATGGAAACTGTCTATGCGATCGGAGCTAAGTTATGCAAAACTCGTCGCAGAAGAACACAAAAACTCTCCGATCACACTCTTAATCTCATGGCTGTTAGACGGGAAATGAAGCTACAGTCTTCAGCAGATTTGACAGCATACAGGCAGCTGAACAGACAGATCTCCAAATGCATGCGCCGGGACTTATGTTACATTAATAGAGCTGGTATTAAAGAAACGATCGAGCGAAACCAAGGCTCTACAGCCTATGCCAAAGATCTGTCTGCCAGAAAGAGCCATTTGTCAAAGCTGAAAACCGAATGTGGCAGCAATGTTTCCGGGACACCTGAGATTCCTAAGATTTTGAGTGAGCTTGAGAGGTTGTATGGGCAGCTGTACACGTCATCGTTGGAGCCACACACGAGTGTGAGTAACAATCCAAGAGCAAGTCTTATCCGACACTATTCCGATGACATCCCGCACGTCAGTCTGAGCGAGATTAGAATGGCTTTCCAGCACTTTAAAAACGGCAAGTCCCCGGGCGAGGATAAAATTACTGCGGAGATTCTGAAAGCGGGTGGAAAACCGGTACTTGAAGTCCTTCAGAAGCTCTTTAATTCCGGCCTCCATGGTGGTACTACTCCGGAGGCGTGGAGCAGAAGTGCGATGGTCTTGTTCTTGAAGAAAGGCGACAATGCTCTCTTGAAGAACTACAGACCGATTTCCCTCCTGAGCCGCGTCTACGAGCTGTTTTCGAGAGTCATTACGAATCATCTCGCACGCAGACTCGACGACTTCCAGCCTTCCGAACAAGCTGGTTTCTGAAAAGGCTTTAGCACCATAGACCACATACATACCCGTCGTCAAATTGTACAGAAGACCGAAGAGTACAATCTGCCACTTTGTCTTGCGTATGTGAACTATGAGAAAACTCCTGATTCCGTAGAAATTTGGGCGGTGCTGCAGTCCCTTCAGCGGTGCCAAGTTTACTGTCGGTATATCGAGGTGCTGAAGTGTTTGTACAGTATGGATACGATGGCTATCCGAGTACAGAACCAGAGTACGAAACCTATCCAACTGCAGAGAGGTGTAAAACAGGGTGACGTAATAACCCCAAAACTCTTCACCGCTACATTGGAAGACGTTTTCAAGCTAGTGGACTGGAAAGGATACGGTATTAACATCAATGCCGAGTACACTACTCACTTTCGATTTTCCGACGATATAGTCCTTATGGCAGAATCGCTGGAGGACTTCAACTCGGCTGGGCAGCGTTCGGGCGTTTACGACACATCTTCTCGTCAGGCATACCTCAAAACCTACAAGATTGTACAACCAGTGCGTGTTGCCTGTGATGACCTATGGATCTGAGACGTGGTCCTTTATTGCTGGTCGTACGGGGAAGCTCAAGATCACTCAGCGAGCTATGGAGAGGGCTATGCTCGGGGTTTCTCTGCGTAATATACTTAAAAACGACTATTTCCGCAGTAGAACCAGAGTAACTGACTTAGCCCAACGGATTAGTAAGCTGAAGTGGCAATGGGTCGGCCATATAGCTCGAAGAACCGACAACCGATGGGGAAGAAAGGTTCTCGAGTTGCAGCCTCGTACCGGCAGGCGAAGTGTTGGGCGTCCCCCCACTAGATGGTGTGACGACCTTGTAAGAGATGCAGGAAGTCAATGATTCAGGTGGCTCAGGACCGTGCTTTGTGGCATTTCTTGGGGGAGGCTTATGGTCAGCAGTGTACTTGTGAATGGCTGTAATGATGATGAATGATGATTATGAAAAAATTCGTGGAAGAAAATTTTTAAAAATTAAGGGAAAATTAGTTATTTTATCTAGTTGTTTTGATGCAAGTACAACCTTACGCCTAATTAAGTTTAATTAACGAAGTTCTTTGTGTCTGTTTATCTTAAATATGTGTATCGTATTTACTCAGTAGGTCGATGAACATCTTCACGTAATATTTAATGCAATTCCAAACTATGTTATATTTTGACAGAATGGTAAAAAAATTGAGGAAATAATATAGTGGTTGCCGTGAGGGGTAACGTTAGAGAGTCCACCACCCAATACCTTGTGGCAAAATCGGAAAATCTTATGACTGCCGATAGATGGCGCTAGAACCATTTCGTTTACGTCAGACGTAAAATACCCAGACCAGTGACGGGCAGCAGCTACAAAGGTGCTCACGTCTGTCAAAGCGATGGATCAAAGTTATCTGCCTGCCAAGTATGACGATTATGGCGATTATTTCCTAGAAGGAAAGAGGCCCATGTCTAGCTATGGACATTTATGAGCACACATATCATATCGAATAAGAATCAAAATGCAGATGCGTTGACACCCAAAGGACTAAGATCAAATGCCACGGCCAGTAAAAAGGGTTTTGCTTCTCGTCACCCACCAGCATTATGCTGTTATTTCACGCTGGTATTTCTGTGCGAGAATATTCATTACGCAGTTTAGCTGACAGAGTCGTGCTGCAGTCATACTAAAGCGTGACTTTACCACGTTTTTTATATAATAGGGGTGACAAGTGAGCATACAGTCCACTTGATGGTCATGGATGATGGACATCTACATCTATCCCCGATTATGAATTAAAATGCAGATGTGTTGTCACCCCTGAGAACTAAAATGAAATGCCTCGTTACCAGTACAATGGGTCTGCAGTTCTCTAGAATCACTATACGAAACATAACAATATTCTGCGGTTTTATGCTGGTATTCTGTGAGAGAGCGTGGTTCTACCCTAGTCGACCCATTCGAAGTACAGCCACAATATAGCAAATCACCGTTTCATCAATATTTTATTTAGCACGTGTGATGATAACGTTACAAGGGCAGACGTTTTATATAGGTGGAAGAGACACGTTGTAGCTATGTTAAGGACTATGCTCTCACAGAATACCAGCGTAAAATAGCAACTTAACGATGCTGTGTTTCGTATGGTGAGTGTAAAAACCCGGAGATCCTTTTTACTGGGAACGAGGCATTCCATCTTAGTTCTCAGGGGTGACACGCATCTACATTTTGATCTTTAATCTAGGATAGCTGTAGATGTCTATGGGCCACAGCATCCACTTACCATCAAGTGGACTTTGCGCTTGTTTGTCACTCCTTAAAAAACGTATTAACATTTAACTTTAATTTATTAATTAATAATGAATAAGTATTTCAGTTATAAATATTAGGTCTTTACCTATGAAATTGCCGTTTTTATAAAATAAGTTTTTTTATAAAATAAGAACGTAATTTCTTTTCTATATTTTTTATTTCTATTAATCAACGTAATCATCCATGCAATCGATACATCTTTGCCAACGCAGTGGCAGTTTATTGGTGCCCTTCTTGAAGAAATCAGCTGGACGGGAGGCAACAAATTCTTCAAAGGCATTTTGTACTGCCTCTCGGGTTTGAATTTTTTTCCCTCATAAAGTAACCAAATTCTGGAAAAAGTAGAAGTCTGTAGACGCAAGGTCTGGTGAGTACGGCGGTTGACGGAGAGCGTCCAACCCTAGCTCTTGTAACTTTGAGACCGTCGGTTGTGCAGTATGAAGTCGCGTTGTCGTGCAGGAGCAGCTGGGACGAGCGATTGACTAAAGCTGGTTGGAGACGTGCGAGCTTCCCCATCATTGTGTTCAGTTCTTCAAAGTACACATCTGCAGTAATGCTCATCCCGTTTGGTAAGAAGCTGTGATGAATCACACCGGCGCTAGACCACCAAACAATGACCATCACTTTTCTAGGGGTAAGTTTTCGCTTAAGGCATTGCTTAGGTGCTGAACCAGGATCCAACCAACTTTCTGATCGGTATCGGTATCGGTAACAATGCGGATCAAAATTCCTTCGATTGTGTGCCTGTTGAGTAGTGCAAGGCACGTCTCGACGCGTACTTCGCGCTGACGATCACTGAGTCCGTGGGGCACCCATTTGTCAAGCTTTATTACCTTCCCAATTTGACACAAATGGACGAATATTGTTTTGATGCTCACGTCAAAATTCAGCCGTAGATTGAGTATCACCAGCTTCCACAATCGTCAGGTCGAAATTTCCAGAACGGCAGCAGGCAATCCAATAAGAGGTGGTGCTTGCGTTTTTAGTATTCGCTCCGGAAAGTTAATGTTACGTGCCGCTTGTGTCGCGTTGCTGCCACGATGGTTCTAATATTCCATAATTACTCGAATTTTTAACGTATCGTATCGGTGAAGAAAAAGATTCAAATGCGATGAAAACAAAACGCTAATCAATAAACAAATAACTAATTTTGAGAAAAGAATTCATATTTATATTAAAGAGTTCTTTGAAAACTGAAAACATTCCTGAAAAGCTAGATAATTTTGAAAAGCAGCGAAAGGCTTTATTATAAATTCGCAGGCCTCATTAAACTCCCACGTGCTCGTAATGCGTACGGCAAGTCTAAGTAACCTACTGGAGAGCTTAGGGATTTGTATTTAGTTAAAAAGAATTTGACGTAAATAGAGATTTATAAGTTTACCTCCAAAAAGTCAAATTTGTATTAAAATTTAAAAAAGCAATTTTTGTGCGAGCAAATGTCGTCATAATGTAAGTGATAATAAAGTTTAAAGTTGAATACTAAAGACCAGAATAATTATTGTACAACGTTTTAAACTACACTGCTGGCCAGATGAGGAAGCTCAAGGTCACTCAGCGAGCTAAGCTATGGAGAGGGCTATGCTCGGAGTTTCTCGCTGAGCAGAGTTAAACTTAGAAATGAGGATATCCGCAGTAGAACCAGAGTGACCAACGGATTAGTAAGCTGAAGTGGCAATGGGTCGGCCATATGGCTCGAAGAAAAAGAGGGTTCTCGAGTGGCGGCCTCGTACCGGCGGACGAAGTGTAGGGCGTCCCCCCACTAGATGGAGTGACGACCTGGTAAGACATGCAGGAAGTCGATGGATGCAGGTGGCTCAGGACCGTGCTTTGTGGCATTCCTCGGGGGAGGCCTATGTTCAGCAGTGGACTCGTGAAGGGCTGTAATTATGATGATAATGATGTTTTAAACTAGTAATACTTATTGGATTGTACTTTAAACTCTAATTGCATTGTTGGATCATTGTGAATTCAAGTAAATATTAAACATGCATATCGTTTATTTACTTAACATATAAATATAGTCATATTCCAGCATAGTAAACTTTTAGGTCGGTGTGATCTCAGGAATTGTGAACGAAAATAACTATCTTTTGATTATCTGTCTCGTTATACAATTATCATACAACCTCCCTCTGACCTGTTGCTTTAGTGATTGTAAGCGCGACTGCTGGTCCCAGCATCACAGGATCCCAATAAAAAATGCCATTTGGTCCCAGGATCGAATCTTAGGTCGGGCCAAAATAAGACATTCGATTTTTCTGTAAAGAAATTCCCTTACGCAGATTGTCTTCGTCGTTGCTACACGGCACATTATCGGTTTATTACAAAAGTATATTTTAATCAATTCGTTTTCACAATATAGTGAAAGAAATGTAAAAACTACTTTACTTCGTACTTACTCATGATGCATCCTTCTATTAATGAAAGAGGCTCGTGCGAACAACTTCTGAGGTATATCTATTCAAAATTGATGTTATTTTGAACTATAAACAACAAACCTGAAGTTGGTGTTTGGAAAAAGGAGAATATACCCTACCCAACCGCATTGTTATTTATTTTATAAATATTTTGCATAAGCAATTCAGAATGCGTATGAAAATCCACATTGATGTTTGTCCGTCAGTCAGCATAACGAAAAGTGAGATTTCTTCGAAAAGGAGAGAGTAAAATTTTGCTATAGTAATATATTATTTTTAAAAAAAACCATGAAATACAAAATAGAGTACTTGACACATATTAATATAAACTACATCGGTATTAAGACAAGCGAAAACTATAATGTTAAATAAATTTTGAGCCAACTATTCAACCGTTCACCCCGCATAGAAAACCTGTTAAAGTATTAAGCTCGCAATCCCTAGCACAATTCCATCCACGCTCATACATTATTATTTCATTAATTTTCATAAATTTCAACATTGAAACCCAAAAAACGCCTTATAAAACTGACGATTAATATTTATTGTTTTTTACGCCGCCGGTGTAGTTTACGTCTGGTGTAAATAAGATGGCGTACAGCTCTTCTATTTATTTTTAAGTTTTTTGGCATTTCCCATAGTCGCCATTTACGACACACGGTATGAAATAGGGTGATAGATTCAGGCACGGTATGCCGTTACCTTGTTTGCTTAGTAGTATTTTTTCTTGGATTTCTATTGCAGAAAGCTTAGTAGTCTTAGGTCTAGTTGTCGTAAATACAACTAATAATCATGTGCTAGTTCGAAACCCGGGTTGGGCCAAAAGCAGTTATTGGGTTTTGGTCCTGCGCCTGATCTTTCTCTGGTCATGTCGGATTGCCGTCCCACCGCAATATGAAAGTAAGGGAATAGAGAGTGCACTTTATGCTTGCGAACTCTATAATTCTGCGTGCAATATAATTCTGTCCTGTGCAAATATGGCGTAAATTGCTTTTACGGATTCTATTTATAGTAAAAATATTATTAATTGTTATAATAGAATCCGTGTTAGTTTTAAATATCATCGCAGTACTAGTGTCATCCGCTTCATTTGCGGCTTAAAATATTTTTTTTATATGAGACATGCGGCAAACGAGCATGCGGCTCACCTGATGGTGAGTGACTACCGCCGCCCATGAACAACTGAAATACCAGGGGAATTGCAGATGCGTTGCCGGCCTTTTAAAAATAGTAAGCTCTTTTCTTAAAATTTCCCTAAGTCGTATCCTAACCTAAGTGGTGGACCGTCAATCGTCCAGATGGTATGGATGGTATCGCGAGTTATGTCGCGATATGCGATGGTGCAATTGAGCGGCTGGAATTAGTCCGAACAATTCCTCTGAGCACTCCCCGTGGTAGATGCGATAGAATTCGCAAAGAGATGCAACATCTCTTCGCAGCGCCGGTGAGTCAAGCCGATCGGAAAGAGCTCGGTCACCGACGATTCGAACCGCTCAGCGCTGCATGCGATCAAATGAAAGGAGCTGGCATTGAGGAGCCCCAGTCCAGAGATGGGAACAGTATTCCATGTGAAGCCGAACCTGTGCCTTGTAAAGTTGCAAGCGGTGTGCCGGCATGAAATACTGTCCCGCTCTGCTGAACACGCCAAGCTTTTTAAAGGCCAATTTGGACTTCTCTTCCAAGTGACCACGAAACTGCACGTCAATCGATATGTCGACGCCAATAATTCCGATACTTGCTGAGGCAACAATGGAAGTGCCCAGAAACTGAGGAAATACGACAAAGGGGTTCATTTTAACGGAAAATGAACTGGACTAGATTTAGTTTTGTTCAACAAAGACCCGACTTCAGACACACGTTTGTTACGGTACTCGACGACGTTTTCCCAAGAAATTTCTGAGAAAAAATTGTCACGGCCGGCGTATAAATCATCACCAGTGCTGTCGTAACATAGCAATGAATGTTACCGGTTTGCAACATATCATTGATATGCAGAAGAAACAGCGTTGGTGCTAGCAGACAGCATCTGAAACACTAGCTTTAATAGGCTTGTAATCGGAGCATGCACAGTCTTCACGACCTTGATGCTCAATCTGCCAGAAAACTGAGATACATACTCCAGAATTACGTATTACGCAGTTTAGCTTTACTTTTAAAGACATAAAAGCAGATCGATGGCAACAATATTTTAAGCTCTTCTATTTCTGAGAACGGTAAAAAAGCAATAATATGATATCTGTAAGATTTGAATAACAATTCATGCAATCAGAACTACGATGTCGTATAAGGAATATTCAGTTTATAAGCTGCTATGCAGATAAAAAGAACTTCCCTATCACTGCATCTGAATTAAATATTTATGTTTTTTTTTACTTATTTTAAATTTGGTGCTTGACTATAATCCCACCTCACGGTAATGGAGAATACTTACGGTAAATCATACTGTCTTATTTGAGGTAAATAATCATATTGAATTAATTTAATTTTTGGTTTTCTAAAACTGAATTGTAAAATGAACCCACAGTCCATCTGATGGTTAGTGGCTACAGCAGTCCATTGACACAAGCACCTAACTTCTAACAAAGGAGGCTACTAATGCGTTGTCAACCGTGATAACTGAGATGGAATACCTCACAGCTTGTAATCATACTGACTCTCTATGCCCTTTAAACGGGAATAAAGCAGTGCAAGCACTGCTATTTGGTGGCAGAAGTATTAAAGAGTGTGGTACTTACTTAGACGGACTTCTACACAGAAAAGGAGTCCTACCACCGTGTGTATTGAATTTGCAATTATTATTGTAAATGTTAGCTCAAAAGTCTTAAGACTCGGTGCTAAGACATAGCTTATATGGAATGTAAATATTTATTTTTAGTACTTAGAAGTCGTCTTTTACTTTTTATTTAAAGTCTAATTTTTTGACCTTTTGAGTCGACTAAACAATATCACAAGTTTGGATGTCACCAAATTAAACTAACATTAAAACATTCTCCCCTAATTTATCAGCTCACACCCTTAACAAGTCTGCGTCATTGCTCAATCGATATGATCTAAGTTTTTAGTTTTTAAATGTTATAGTCCAGGCATTGCGCATACTCGTAGCAGCATGTAAAGCGATTCTATATGTACGAATAATAGTGTAAAATGCTTTTCTCCAATGTAGCTTTTAAATATTCGTGCATATTCGTTTTTTTAACAACAGCATTCGAGAGAATACCAATTTTTACGATTTCGTCTCAGGCAAGAGGCGCAGACAATTTCTAGAAATATCACCAAAGTTAAATGAAAGAGGCATTCCATCTTAGTCCTCACGGGTGACAACGCATCTGCATTTTGATTCTTTATTGAAGATATATGTAGATGTCTATGGGTCACAGCAACCACTTACCATCAGGTGGACTGTGTGCTCGTTTGTCACCCTATCCTATAAAAAAAATATAAATTAATTGAGAACATCATCCATGTAGTTGAAGTCAATTAAATACGCATTATTGAGAATACCTCAAAAACTACTGTTTATATCTTGATCAAATTTATATGGAACCACATGAGTAGCATCAGCTTTAAAAAAAAGAATCATCAAAATAGGTTCACCTAGAAAAAAGTTATGAGGTAACACACATAAAAAATACAGTCGAATTGAGAATCTCCTTCCTTATTGAAATTGGTTAAAAAGGAACAAATTGCAGAGCTTGCTGTTCCCAAGGGCGCCATAACTAGCGATTAATAACAATTTTTCTTCCTTGGGGAAGCCATGTTCAGCAGTAAACTTGTGAAGGGCTGTAATGATTATGATGATAATTACTATTGAGTTGCCTTTGCATAAATTCAAGGCACATTTAGAAAGCATTCTTACGAAAAAAAGTTATTATTCATTAGATGACAATAAGAATGCTCAGACATAATAAGCTTTAATAGATTTTTTTTAATTTGTGTGTAAATATTTTAAAAGTTTAATTAAAATTGTTGAGAGAAAAAAGTTAATAAAAATATTTTGACTTGACTTAAGAGGCACTGGTTAATCCATTATGGGGAGATTGCAGCAAAAATTTAAACTAGATGATAGGATTCCTCTTCTGCCTGGGAATCCATCTAGGCAGATACCACTCTCTTACGTATTTCTGTCGCCAATCAGCAGTGCACTAATAGCTCTGATTTAAAGAATATGACAATTACCTATCACATAAAGTAAACAATAGTACTCTCTCCTGACAGCTTACCATGGACTTATTGCACCAATTTTAAGGTTCGGAGTAATATTTTGGAACAATTGTAGTGAAGAGGAAGATATTTTCAAGGCCCAAAAACGCTGCATAAGATCTATGTCAAATCTGAAAACTACAGACAGCTGTGAGTCTATGTTTAGGTCACTAAAAATACTTACCTTCCCGTGTTTGTATATTTTGCAAGTTGCAATTTTTGTTAAAACGAATTTAAATTTATTTTCGTCACTAGCCGAGATTAGGACTCGTTCGGGTCCTATGAGAATACAATATAAAAATTTATTACATACTGCTAATTACAAAATAGCACTACTTAGAAAAAATATTATGTCAATTGTGCCTATAATATACAATAAAATTCCGCACACTTATAAAGAACAGCCTATACGAATATATATATAATTTATATTATTTATATAATTTAAGCTGACTGCATTATTATTAGAAAAATGTTATTAGTGTATAAAAGACTTTTTAAATGATATATATATATTTAAAAATAGATTGTAAATGACATAAACGAGAATTTACATTATATATGAATGACATATTAGTAGTTAATTTGCTATCGGCATTGTATATTTTAGTTTTTATGACTTTGCGTGCCGTAAGCTAGAATGTAGCGGAAACACTTAGTGATGTTACCATCTTATACCTGTACCAACATTGTGGCAAATAAAGAATCTGAATCTGAATCTAAATCTGAAAAGTAGCCGCTTCTTCTCACAAGATCTCCCGCAGTAGGAACTTGTTGAAGCGATAGCGTAGCTTCTGACATTCAAACAGTGTTTTCTAGAGGACAATTTTGAATAAAGTAATTTCGACTTTGATTTAGAGCACAATTAGACGATCAAAACATTTCAAGTTATTCTGTAGAGGTGACAGTGGAATCGTAGTCTTTCTTGGCTTTATTTGTTTGTTAGTTAAAGTTAACAACGTTTATATAATTGAAGGTAAAAGTTGGTTGCAGGAGTCCATAGGTACGCAACGTCCGCAAGATCTACGCTCCCAAATAATACCAGAGTAAAATAGTAACGTAATGTTGTTGTGTTTTGTATGACCAGTGAAGAAAACGAAGAAACGAGGCTTACTTCTGAATGTGATATCGCATTCTGCATTTTGAATCTTAATTGATGGAGGCGTCTGGCTTTAGTATCCACTTTTTTTAACTTATTACAAGCCAGTGCCTGACTACAATCCCCCTGGTGGTAAGTGGTGATAAAACTTTGGACAGTAAATCGAACTGTCTTAGCGTAAAAAAAGCCTATTCACTCTTGTTTTGAATGCATCCAGATTTGATCGTATGGAAAGACAGACTGTCATTATTTTTACTCTTTTTTTAATTATTTATTCAAAATATAAAAAAACAAACTAATACACAAAAATGAAAATTTCTATCCCACACACACACAGTTTTATTGCTTTTTATTTTACCGCACGCATTACGAAAAACGAAGTAAACCGTTTGGTCAGAAGACGTAGAATGACGACAATAAAAGGGTGAAGGCCCGGCGACCACTTTGTTGACCGATGGTAAAAAGGGGATAGATGGATTAAGGCATGTAATTTCTGCGCACACTCGCCTAAATGCAAGCTATAGAATACCAAGGGGCTTACTCTGTGCCACCATCTGATTGATTGTTTGCTCGTTTATCACTCTTACTAGTAAATAATTTGGACCGGTAGCACGATTAAGACATGCTGTACTTTCCTGACTCCTTTCCTGCATATGAGTTCGTGTGGGTAGCAATCATCCTCTTAGTTTACTGGTGATAGCACTATGCAAGAATTGTAGGCAAAATGGTACCTGGGTAGGTACCATTTTGCCGCCAAATAGCGATACTTGCGCTACTGTCTTCTGGTCTATACGATATAGAGAGCCAGTATAATTACAGGCTAGTAGTACTTAAATAAATTAAGTGAATGAAATTAATCTAAAGTATTTGTACCTGTTTCTAACACATCACAGCACGGTGGCATCACGTGACTTAATGAAACGTCAGACGGGGTTATGTAATTGAAACGCAGCGCGGGTGATTTTGTTTTCATTGCACACAGACTGAATTCGTTCTTGCATTTATATTGCGACATTCACGTGAACTCTCTGTGGCATGAAATTTATATTTTTATAATATGACGTCACAAATGAACATCTAGATTCGTATTCCAAAATATAATACCGCATTCTTTATTGACAGTTCAGGCTGAAAATACTCATCTAGAACGTCCTGCCTTACGATGTTCAAAAGCTACGAATAATCATCATCATCATTGCAGCACTTCACAAGTCCACTGCTGAACATAGGCCTCCCCAACGAATGCCACAAAGCACGGTCCTGAGCCACCTGCATCCATCGACTTCCTGCATATCTTACCAGGTCGTCACTCCATCTAGTGGTGGGACGCTTACACTTCACCTACCGGTACAGGCTGCCACTCTGAACCTTTTTTCTTATCGGTTGTCGGTTCTTCGAGCTATATGGCGGCCCATTGCCACTTCAGCTTACTAACCCTTTGGGCTATGTCGGTTACTCTGGTTCAATTGCGGATATCCTCATTTCTAAGTTTATTTCATTAAAACCCCGAGCATAGCCCTCTCCATAGGTCGCTGAGCCGCCTTGAGCTTCCTCATATGACCAGCAGTGAAGGACTACGTCTCAATCCATAAGCCATCATTGGCAACACGCACTGGTTGTGCAATCTCGTTTTCAAGTTTTGAGGTATACCAGACGAGAAGATGTGTCGTAATCTCCCGAACGCTGCCCAGCCCAGTTGAATCCGTCGATTGACCTCTCCGTTACGAATAAGCATTTCTTTATTGTTTACTATTCGATATATGTTTTTACTTGGTAGAGCCACGCTGCAGCTATATTATGGTTGTAGCACGAATGGGTCAGCTCGACCTGGGTAGAATCGGTCTCTACCCTTTACCTTTTTATTGAAACAGGTAAAAGAGGTAAAGGTGAGACCTCTTTAAAAGTCCACTGCTTATCATTAGTTCATTCCTCATAGTTGGCGGGTTGGCAACCGCATGTTTTTATTTTTTTTATGTTATGAGAAAGACGCTCCTGCCCATCTCCTGGTTTTTTTCCCTGTATCGCCTCTTACGACACCCACGGACGATATGGGGTAGAGGATATTCTTACACCCCCACTACACTACACGGTTAAACGTCTTTTTAACTAAGGGCCAATTTTTCAAGCCTGAGGTAAAATTTACTCAAAGGATAAAATATAACATAAACATATTATAAATTAAAGTTGTATGAGTAAAACAGTACAATTGTTTCACTTTTATATTCAGTCAGGTTATAATTTATTCGATGGATATCTTTTAACTGACGATTGAAAAAAAGAAATAAAATAAAAATAAAAGAATTTAGTGTGATAAGCGCAGTTTAAATTTATTGTTACACGTGCTAGGGCCATGCTGCAGCTATATTAGTAGTATATTTGTAGCACGAATGGGTCGGATCGACTGGGGAAGGACCACGCTCTCACAGAATACCAGCGTAAAATAGCAGCTTAATGCTGCTGTGTTTCGTATGGTGAGTGTAGAGAACCGGAGACTCCTTTTACTGGAAACGAGGCATTCCAACTTAGTCCTCACGGATGACAACGCATCTGCATTTTGATTCGTAGTCGAGGACAGATGTAGATGTCTGTGGTCCCAGCAACTACTTACCATCAGGTGGACTGTGTGCTCGTTAGTCACCCTTATCCTGTAAAAAACAATTGCGAGCCAAAGTAACAGAGCTAGTAACAAATTAATAAAGTTTTCTTTATCTTCGCACCAGTTCCACTGATGTCGCAATTTCTGTTTCAATTGGATGCTTATGCTCGATACGTTTGGTAGTTATGAGACGCAGACAGAATAACAGCGCTTTGGCTATTGCAACACTGCTGCAGCTTCATGCTAAGTCCGATGCCTTTTCTTTGCTATAACCATTGTAGGTATTTATGTATTTTTATTAGTTGTTTTAATTTCTTTGTACGTTGTGTTGTGTGTGACAAATATAACATTCATTGATTTCTTCGTAATTTAGGATCTGAATACACTACAATTTTTCTAATTCGTGCTTAAGGCGTAGTATTTACGCAAAACTTTGACCTTAGCATGAAATCACAACAGTGTGACGTCATCGCAGCTATAAGATGCACTTTTGGAACATCTAAAATTAATTAAGTGTCCAGGAATAAAATCACTCTTTTACAGGAAATATTACTTCACAATAAGAGGCTGTGGCATTTCATCTTAGACCTCAGGTGTCCCACCTGTAACTTCTTATATCTAAACTTGGACAGGGCCTGTTGTAGCTACTTAAGATCAGGAGGAATGATAGCCCATTTTTTAGTTTGAAAAAATGAATGCCACGGTCGCTCTAAGAAGAGGCTAATAATGACGGATTAAAGGTTTATGTCGAAGCTGATCCATGTCAAAGCAAAGAAGCGGAAGCAGCAAGACTTGACAACCGTAAAGGCAACATGTCCCTACTTATCTATACCTAAACGTGGTATTTTTTTTTAATTGAAGTAGCATGCGAACTAACAGTCCCCTGATCGAAGCAAAGCCACAGTAGCCTAATGACAGAGTGCGGACCGCGATATCAAAAGATCGTCAGTTCAAATGCGCCGTCCGACTACTGTCGTGAACCACTTCTAACACAGGCATTTTAAGCTTATCAGGAGTGGTTAAACGGATAAAGATAAAGATAAAGATATATTTATTTGCAAAAACATGTGTAGATAACATTACATTTGATGTTTATTATTGGTCTGAAAATTATAATTTTGGATCAACATGTTTGACCATGGTCGGTGTACAAATATGAAAAAATAAAAAGAAGAATAGCTGTAGTAGGTGATTAATAAGATATGACAAAAGATATGATATCTACTAATTAATGTATCACAACATGAAATAATTTAATGTAATAAATGACAATTATATTTCCTATCAAAAATAATTATACAATGACATTAACAATAAAATGATATTAACAATGTATATATACAGC
Organism: Parnassius orleans; assembly: GCA_029286625.1. NCBI lineage: Eukaryota > Metazoa > Arthropoda > Insecta > Lepidoptera > Papilionidae > Parnassius > Parnassius orleans. The sequence continues at coordinate 52,623 of JAGSMP010001646.1, read as the reverse complement.
GTAATTAAAGAGGTTTATAACATTCAAAAAATTTGTCATTAAGGAAGTCATTAACATTATAATAGCTTTTTGCAGTCAATATTTTTTTTATGTTTTCTTAAATAAACCTATATTCAATTGTTTAATGTCATTTGGAATTTTGTTACATATTAATGGAGCTTTGCATACTACACTTTACGCAGTAGCGCTGTTTTAGCAGGGTGAGCATAGTCTATTGGTATCTCGGCGATTACGTCTTACATTGTCTGATAGGGGCGAAACAAGTGTGGGTTGCTTCTAACAAATAAAGCTATTTCCAATATATATAGTGACGGAAGTGTGAGAATTTTGTGTTTTAAAATAATGACAGCTCTCCGTACTTTGAATACCGAACATGGCGCGTATGCATCGCTTTTGCATTTTAAATACCATATCTGTGTTAGTTGAGTTGGCCCAAAAAATAATGCCATATCTGAGAACAGATTCTACAAGACCATAGTTTGCCGGAATATTAGTAATGTTAATAGCATTGCTAGTATTTTAAAAAAAACTGATGGTAAGTGACAACTACAACCCATAGACCAAACTTAAACCAACTTTAAACAAAGAAGGCTACAGTACGTCATAACCACTGAGGACCAATTTGTAATACCTCACAGATTGTAAACATACTTGCTCTCTATACCCTTCAGACCGGAACACAGCAGTACACAGACGGAGATGGGTAAGAGGTTGGTACATACCTCGACGGACTCCTAGGTACAAAAGGAATCCAACAACCTGGTAAATATTTATTAAACAGTCATATTACACCCACCTAGTAATATGGCGATATAAAAAGAATATTAACTGGCAGAAATACCGACTGTTAAAATGAAAGTAAATATTCAGGGCTCAAATTAATTTAAATTTCAGAGATTAGAAGCTATTCGTGCAGCTGCTTGTGACTTTATATACTTGTAAAATTATTTGAAAAAATTGTGTATAAAAGGGTTATTAATTTTTTGGATAAATATAATATTATTGCTAATGAGCAAAATGGTTTTCGTAGAAATAGATCCACAAACCTAGCCATATATCATCTTATGAAAACAATACACGAGTCATTAGACAGAAGAATACACATTTCGGCGATATTTACTGATATGTCAAGGGCTTTTGACTGTGTTAATCATAAAATACTATTAGATAAAATGGAGAGGTGTGGAATTCGAGGAGTGGCTTTTGATTGGTTTAAGTCATATATTTCGCATAGGAAACAAGCCACAGAACTAAATAACTCTTGTTATAATACAAAAATAGTGACAGTTATTAGATCCAAATTTAGAGAAATAAACCGCGGTGTTCCACAGGGCACTGTATTAGGACCCCTTCTTTTCTTGTTGTATATAAACGACCTTCCAAAACATATTCAAAATCCAACGATATTATTCGCAGATGACTGCACCACACTCGTCAAGTGTGCTTCAGAGATTTATATCAATCAGATGTTAGCATTACACCTGGAAAATTGTGGAATGGTTAAACCGTAACCAATTAAGTATTAATTTGTCAAAACTCATGTTATACAGTTTTATTCTAAATTTCAAAACCGTTACCATTAAATATAGAACATGAGTCAGAAATAATACAGGAGGTGCATTCAACAAAATTCTTGGAAGCAACTGTTGACACTCATTGTAGCTGGGAACCATTTAAATGAACTTTGTGTCAAGCTGTCAAAATACGTCTACCCTTTGAGGAGAATAATTTCTAACACGTCTGTTAAAGCAGGATTGATGACATACCATGGATATATACAATCAGTTTTAGCGTATGGCATAATTTTCTGGGGCAACGCCCCAATATCAACAGGGTATTTAAAATGCAAAAAAGTGCATTAGAGCTATGTGCGGGGCTCCGCAGGCGACTCTTGTAGACCACTTTTAAGAAACTGGGCATTTTGCCACACCCTGTTTATATATTAAAGAGGTATCTTTATTTGTACGCAAATATGAATACTTATTTGAAAAATCTAAAATCCCAGGAAGCCTTATAAAATAACAAGTTCATTTGTCCAAAAACAGTACAATGTAATAAAAGCATTTATTGTAATGTCATTAAAATTTACAATAATATTCCTGACTCTTTTAAAAATATGAACGATATAAGATTTAAAAAGGTACTGAACACGTGGTTATTAGATAAATGCTTCACACAGCTTACAAGAATTTATAGAAAACAAAGATTAAATAAAGTAATGATATATTTAGTGGTTAGATTTATTATTTAATTATTCCAACAAATTATTGAGTACTAAGACAAAATTATAATGAAAAGTTAAATAAAGTAATTTTAGTAGTAAGTAAAGTATTTTAGTATAGAAAACTGACATCATATATTGTAATAATAATTTAAAAAAATACGATGACATTAATGAATTAATCTATATATTATATTTGATAAAGATATCGATTATTTGATAAATATAATTAAGACTTAATATTGTACACCTGAAATAGGTAGACTATGGAGCACAAATGTACATAACATAATCTTAAGATCTTATTTAATTTTACCTGTAGTCATGCAATAAATATTTTTGATTTGATTTGATTTGATTTGACTTGAGGCACTGTCAATGAAACACTAATCGATATTGAGTTGATTTCGAACGTCTTTCTGTAGGATGTCTTCTGGACTCTTCATTCATTATTCATCGTAATATCCTTATTCATTTTATAAAATAATATATTTTACATCTATCTTTACTAATATTAGGTATAAGTATATATAAAAGATTGTAAAGATAGAATAAATGCTGTAGAAATGGAATCATTAAGGAGTATGCTAGAGCTGAACCTGAATGACTAGGTGAGAAATTGCGTGATAAGAGAAAAGTATGTCAGATGATATTGTGACCAGGATTAAGAAAAGAATATTTCGGTGATTTGGTCATGTGGAAAGAATAAATGAGGAAAGAGTGAAAAAGCAAAATTATGTTGCAGAAGATAACGGCCGAGTCGACAAGGGATGCCCTAGACGGAAGTTTATCGACCAAAATGGCGATATATTGAAGATGACCCAAATTAAGATTACCCTTAACCGAAGAGCATGTATGCGTAGGTACATAGATATATAGGAAGCAAGAGTGGTGTGTCAGGATCGTGCCAAATGTAAGTTCGTAGTGTCTCCCTATCCCTTCGGTTGACAGGCGTGAGTGTTTATGTAATGATGTTTGGATGTTTGTTACTTAATTAGGCAATTTTCTCATTGATTTTAATTTAAATTTTTTATAGAGTTAGCGTGACAAATGAGTGCATAGACCACCCGACGAAAAGTGGATGCTAATAGCCCATAGACACCTACATACGAAATATCCTCGATTAAGAATCAATATGCAGATTCGTTGTCGCCCTTGAGAAATAAGATGGCACGTCTCCTTTCCAGTAAAAATATTTTCCGGTTCACGACACTCACTATATGAAACACAGCAGCATTGTATTCTATGAAAGCGTAGATCTTCCCTGGTCGAGCCGACCCATTCATGCTACAACCATAATATATGTAGCTGCAGCATGGCTCTACCACGTGAAAAGAGTCCGCCGCGCTGTCCAAATGTATCTTAGCGGAATCATGTCTCCAAAATATTTCTTTAGTTTTTCATACAGTTTTCTTTAATATGTTTTCCTCCACCAACCAGCACGTATAAAAATGGTGTTTACATTTAAGTAATAATTGTACACTGTAGTGTAAACCTAAATAATATTACCACAAAGGTAAATATTAGATTTTCGCTAAACAAATGCAGAAACTACTTACATACTTAATACTTAGTAAAATTCATTTTGCAAAGGCAGCGAATAATGCAGGATTGTGGTTCATACAGGCGGGACGTGGAAACACCTGCCAAGTGTGCGGTGTACACGTCACCCAACATAAGCTGCAACTACGAATGTGTGAATTTATGTAAATGTTATTCCGCAGAATTTTGGTCTCCAATGCTGTGATACACTCACCAATGTTGTCCAAAAGGACGAATTGAGTAAAAAAAAAGTAATTTTAAAGCTTATTTACGTCCCAATACGGAAACAAGAATTCTGTCATTATCACACCTTCCTACCCACAGTCTGATTGTGAATACACAGGTATATTTCATTTTTTGCACGCGATATTTTTGATAATTTATTTATTATTAATTGCCATTCAAACAAAGATGATATATATGATAATAATAACTATTTGTTTGCGTGAAATATGATGAACAGATGTTGGTAACATACACATTAGGGTCTGAGGCATACTAAGAATCTGGCATTCAATATTCATAAAAATATTTAATTACTGATAAAGGAAAATATAGATATAATGATCACAATTAATATATGGGCCCGTATATTTGTTCGTTCGTTAGTTTGTCATATTGACTGACTAAATGAATGTCTTTATCCAGATAAGTATCTTTCTAGGTCTACGCGACAGTTAAAAGTACAAAAATATTATCATCACTCATTATAACAAAAGTACTAATTCCACGTATACCAAGTCTTGGGCGCAACTAGTAATTGATATAAATCAAAAGTTTTTGCTCTTGGAAATCGTTTAGGGTATACCATGAACAATATACAACTGAACTCGAGTTTTTTGGAATCATATATGAATAAAGATCCAACTAAATAATTTTTGTTCTTTGATCATTAACATTGAGATTTTGTGTCCCCAATCCCGAATTCAAGGCATTCGTGTTTGTGTCATCCCAATATTTGTGACGTCAATAACGAACCGCATAAGCACGCTGCAGTATCAAACGGCGCCGTTATATTTACACACTCGTCTGACTGAGTCGAATATGACTTTCCCCTCGGAAAATTATAAGTAGTATAGGCCGTTGAGCAATGCACCTGGTATCATAAGTTGGTCTTCAATTCATCATCATCATTACAGCCCTTCATAAGTCTACTGCTGAACATAGGCCTCTCCAAAGTAATGCCACAAAGCACGGTCTTGAGCCACCTGGATACATCGACTTACTGCATGTCTTACCAGGTCGTCACTCCATTTAGTGGGGGGCCGCCCTTCACTTCTTCTACCGATACGAGTTTGCCACTCAAGAACCTTTCTTCGGTTCATCGAGCTATATCGCCGGCCAGATGTCACTTCAGCTTACTAATCCGTTGGGCTACGTCGGTTACTCTGGTTCTACTACGGATGTCCACATTTTGAAGTCTATCACGCAGAAAAACCCCGAGCATAGCCCTCTCCATAGCTCGCTGAGCGATTTTTAAATTTTATTATTATAATTTTTTTTAATAATTTTTATAATAATAAAATTTAATAAAATAATTTTTAATAATAAGATTACAAATTTTTAATCCGGAGGTAGCCGTGGTTAACTATGACATTGGGACGTCAAACACCTCAATCCCCTCCGTGACCATGGGTGCTGTAAAGTACTCGAAACGTCGGGAATATAAAATAAGTTAATATACGCGATAAAATCCGTAAAAGTAGTTTTATTTAAATGTGTAGTGTTCGCGTAAATATGAGAAATCATAACAGTATCTAGTTCTTTACTCTCATGAAGTTATACTGACGATCAATAACAGACAGTGTTAATATTAATTAGACCGTTATTTACTATTACGGCGCCATCGCATATCGGCGTCCATTGTTTTGTTGTAATAATGATACTAGTAATGTTAAATTACTAACCCATACTTTAGATAAATGTTAGCTATTCAAGGCTATTTTTTCATTTACTGATTACTAACAGTTTGACTACTCATGAATGAGAAGGAATTAATTTGTGGTATGAATGAGTTTATTGTATATTGCATGCCGTAAGCGCTAAGCGCGCAGGTATGTTCAACTAGGGCCTAAAAATTAAGATTCCAACGTTTTGTCGCATGAAATCGTATCTAGCAATCATATTGTACATATAAGTGATATAAAAAGCACATTTTCAGAAAGATGTTGAACTTATGAATGTTTTTTGTAATCGATTAATTGCTATTTTTACATAAAAAAGGGGTTTTATTGGCTTATGGTGTGGATTTATAAATTCCGCATGGCTTCGTAAACACAATCACTTTTGAAAATATCAATTGTTCAAGTCAATCTATTTTCAAAACTCTTCATTTACCATTGAATGTAAATGGCAGTTTAATTTTGTTTAGTTTAGTTATAATTATTTTTTTCGGCTGCAAAATGTTGAAATATTCGGTGTTTTATCAGCTTTGTATAAATATATTGTTTACTAAATAGAGACTGCGTCACTCACTCAGTTAGCTCGGCGTCAATCGCCTTCGTGAGTGGACACTGTATCGGTTGTTTGCTGCGGCTCAAAAACATCGCTGTACAAATACACAATATTCGAAAAACCAAATTTCTTACATACTTGATTATAATAATAATCAGAGATTTTTATTACAATATTTTAAAAGCACAGAATAAATAATAGTATTATGTACTAAAAGTAAGTAGGATAATATTTATAAAGCCGAAACAGATAAGCGAACAAAATATCTGGACCTGGCTCACGAGGTGACCGACATGTGGGGTGGACTGCCGACCGAAATTATACCTGTAGTCGTCTCTGCGAACGGGTTAATCCCAGTCAACCTCTCGGGTCATCTGAGGCGACTGGGACTCCGTGACGGACCGCTCCAAGCTCAAATGCAGAAAGGTGCTCGATACCGCCCGCATCGTCCGCTTCTCTTCCTTTCCCTAACCTCGGCCGTTTGGTCTCCCTGCCGAGGGTTTCCATCTGTTGGGTTTTATTTATTTATATATTATTTATTTATTTATGTTAGTATATTAAATATATATTTATGTTTATTTATTATTTCCTTTAAAATATTTATTCAGCCCAACCAGATGAGAATACTATATAAATACCCCAATAATTTATTTTCTCACCACAATACAGAATTATTGTACATAATATTATAGTATAGCCTACGAATAAGAAATAAATATAAATATAATAATAATACGATTAAGGTGGCTAAAAATTCTACAAATTCAGCTTCAAAAGAATTTTAATGTAACAAAACCCCCGTGAAGTGGTGGTTAAGAATACCCACTACCCTATATCTCCCCGTGGGTGGCGACACAGGTAAACTGAAGAAGAAGATGGGCAGCAGCATCTTTCTGATAACAGCAAAAAACAATAAAAACTGCGGTTGCCAACCCGCTCGCCTCGCAACTTTGGCAATATACCCCCCATGACGAGTTTAGTTACAAAAAGACGGCCCCCAGTACTCGGCGGCTCCGCTAATCCTGGCTACGGTGGCGACTATTGTAACGGCAGGGCAGGGGGTGCTAAGAATCTCCGGTGGAGGTTCGGTTGCCACCTAAGACTACTCGACCTGGCAACATACAACGCACGCACCCTGATGACTGACGAGAAGATCCTGGAGCTGAAATAAGAGACAATTTGCGCTGGGATATTATAGGATTATCTGAGGTCCGAAAAGTGGGGGAGGACACGATAATCCTCGAATCCGGCAACTTGTTCTATCACCGGGAGGGCGACCATCTGTCCCAAGGAGGTGTCGGATTTATCGTCCACAAGTCTCTCGTTAACAACGTTGTAAAGATTGGAAGTGTGTCGACCGGTGTTGCGTACCTTATACTCAAAATCACCAAACGGTATTCGCTGAAGGTTATACAAGTTTACGCACCAACCTCGGCACATCCCGATTAGGAGGTGGAGGAAATGTATGAGGATATCTCTATAGCCACCCATTCCTCCAAAACCTCCTATACGGTGTTAATGGGAGACTTCAAGGCAAAACTAGGCACAAGAGAGAACAGTGAGTTGAAGGTAGGGAAATTCGGAATAAGGCAACGGCACCCATGGGGCCAGCAGCTGGCCCACTTTATGGAGAAAAAGGAACTCTTTATAATGAACTCTTTCTTCCAGAAGCGGCCCCACAGGAAGTGGACCTGGTCGAGCCCCGACGGTTTGACAAAAAATGAGATTGACTTCATTATGACGACTAGACGTCAACTGTTCAGTGATGTCTCAGTGATCGCAAGGGTGAAAACTGGCAGCGATCACCGAATGGTTAGAGGCACACTGAACCGAAACGTTAAGTTGGAGTGGTCACGTCTACTGAAGTCAACGCTTCTTCCCCCTCGTGCTCTAATCAAAAGCCCCGAAAACTTTTAGCTTTAGTTACAAAAATGTTTTCAGTGCCTAGAAGATTGCAATAAAGTGGACGATATGAACGAAAAGCTTATGGAAACTGTCTATGCGATCGGAGCTAAGTTCTGCAAAACTCGTCGCAAAGAACACAAAAACTCTCCGATCACACTCTTAATCTCATGGCTGTTAGACGGGAAATGAAGCTACAGTCTTCAGCAGATTTGACAGCATACAGGCAGCTGAACAGACAGATCTCCAAATGCATGCGCCGGGACTTATGTTACATTAATAGAGCTGGTATTAAAGAAACGATCGAGCGAAACCAAGGCTCTACAGCCTTTGCCAAAGATCTGTCTGCCAGAAAGAGCCATTTGTCAAAGCTGAAAACCGAATGTGGCAGCAATGTTTCCGGGACACCTGAGATTCCTAAGATTTTGAGTGAGCTTGAGAGGTTGTATGGGCAGCTGTACACGTCATCGTTGGAGCCACACACGAGTGTGAGTAACAATCCAAGAGCAAGTCTTATCCGACACTATTCCGATGACATCCCGCACGTCAGTCTGAGCGAGATTAGAATGGCTTTCCAGCACTTTAAAAACGGCAAGTCCCCGGGCGAGGATAAAATTACTGCGGAGATTCTGAAAGCGGGTGGAAAACCGGTACTTGAAGTCCTTCAGAAGCTCTTTAATTCCGGCCCTCCATGGTGGTACTACTCCGGAGGCGTGGAGCAGAAGTGCGATGGTCTTGTTCTTGAAGAAAGGCGACAATGCTCTCTTGAAGAACTACAGACCGATTTCCCTCCTGAGCCGCGTCTACGAGCTGTTTTCGAGAGTCATTACGAATCATCTCGCACGCAGACTCGACGACTTCCAGCCTCCCGAACAAGCTGGTTTCTGAAAAGGCTTTAGCACCATAGACCACATACATACCCGTCGTCAAATTGTACAGAAGACCGAAGAGTACAATCTGCCACTTTGTCTTGCGTATGTGAACTATGAGAAAACTCCTGATTCCGTAGAAATTTGGGCGGTGCTGCAGTCCCTTCAGCGGTGCCAAGTTTACTGTCGGTATATCGAGGTGCTGAAGTGTTTGTACAGTATGGATACGATGGCTATCCGAGTACAGAACCAGAGTACGAAACCTATCCAACTGCAGAGAGGTGTAAAACAGGGTGACGTAATAACCCCAAAACTCTTCACCGCTACATTGGAAGACGTTTTCAAGCTAGTGGACTGGAAAGGATACGGTATTAAACATCAATGCCGAGTACACTACTCACTTTCGATTTTCCGACGATAAAGTCCTTATGGCAGAATCGCTGGAGGACTTCAACTCGGCTGGGCAGCGTTCGGGCGTTTACGACACATCTTCTCGTCAGGCATACCTCAAAACCTACAAGATTGTACAACCAGTGCGTGTTGCCTGTGATGACCTATGGATCTGAGACGTGGTCCTTTATTGCTGGTCGTACGGGGAAGCTCAAGATCACTCAGCGAGCTATGGAGAGGGCTATGCTCGGGGTTTCTCTGCGTAATATACTTAAAAACGACTATATCCGCAGTAGAACCAGAGTAACTGACTTAGCCCAACGGATTAGTAAGCTGAAGTGGCAATGGGTCGGCCATATAGCTCGAAGAACCGACAACCGATGGGGAAGAAAGGTTCTCGAGTTGCAGCCTCGTACCGGCAGGCGAAGTGTTGGGCGTCCCCCCACTAGATGGTGTGACGACCTTGTAAGAGATGCAGGAAGTCAATGATTCAGGTGGCTCAGGACCGTGCTTTGTGGCATTTCTTGGGGGAGGCTTATGGTCAGCAGTGTACTTGTGAATGGCTGTAATGATGATGAATGATGATTATGAAAAAATTCGTGGAAGAAAATTTTTAAAAATTAAGGGAAAAATTAGTTATTTTTATCTAGTTGTTTTGATGCAAGTACAACCTTACGCCTAATTAAGTTTAATTAACGAAGTTCTTTGTGTCTGTTTATCTTAAATATGTGTATCGTATTTACTCAGTAGGTCGATGAACATCTTCACGTAATATTTAATGCAATTCCAAACTATGTTATATTTTGACAGAATGGTAAAAAAATTGAGGAAATAATATAGTGGTTGCCGTGAGGGGTAACGTTAGAGAGTCCACCACCCAATACCTTCCGTGGCAAAATCGGAAAAATCTTATGACTGCCGATAGATGGCGCTAGAACCATTTCGTTTACGTCAGACGTAAAATACCCAGACCAGTGACGGGCAGCAGCTACAAAGGTGCTCACGTCTGTCAAAGCGATGGATCAAAGTTATCTGCCTGCCAAGTATGACGATTATGGCGATTATTTCCTAGAAGGAAAGAGGCCCATGTCTAGCTATGGACATTTATGAGCACACATATCATATCGAATAAGAATCAAAATGCAGATGCGTTGACACCCAAAGGACTAAGATCAAATGCCACGGCCAGTAAAAAGGGTTTTGCTTCTCGTCACCCACCAGCATTATGCTGTTATTTCACGCTGGTATTTCTGTGCGAGAATATTCATTACGCAGTTTAGCTGACAGAGTCGTGCTGCAGTCATACTAAAGCGTGACTTTACCACGTTTTTTATATAATAGGGGTGACAAGTGAGCATACAGTCCACTTGATGGTCATGGATGATGGACATCTACATCTATCCCCGATTATGAATTAAAATGCAGATGTGTTGTCACCCCTGAGAACTAAAATGAAATGCCTCGTTACCAGTACAATGGGTCTGCAGTTCTCTAGAATCACTATACGAAACATAACAATATTCTGCGGTTTTATGCTGGTATTCTGTGAGAGCGTGGTTCTACCCTAGTCGACCCATTCGAAGTACAGCCACAATATAGCAAATCACCGTTTCATCAATATTTTATTTAGCACGTGTGATGATAACGTTACAAGGGCAGACGTTTTATATAGGTGGAAGAGACACGTTGTAGCTATGTTAAGGACTATGCTCTCACAGAATACCAGCGTAAAATAGCAACTTAACGCTGCTGTGTTTCGTATGGAGAGTGTAAAAACCCGGAGATCCTTTTTACTGGGAACGAGGCATTCCATCTTAGTTCTCAGGGGTGACACGCATCTACATTTTGATCTTTAATCTAGGATAGCTGTAGATGTCTATGGGCCACAGCATCCACTTACCATCAAGTGGACTTTGCGCTTGTTTGTCACTCCTTAAAAAACGTATTAACATTTAACTTTAATTTATTAATTAATAATGAATAAGTATTTCAGTTATAAATATTAGGTCTTTACCTATGAAATTGCCGTTTTTATAAAATAAGTTTTTTTATAAAATAAGAACGTAATTTCTTTTCTATATTTTTTATTTCTATTAATCAACGTAATCATCCATGCAATCGATACATCTTTGCCAACGCAGTGGCAGTTTATTGGTGCCCTTCTTGAAGAAATCAGCTGGACGGGAGGCAACAAATTCTTCAAAGGCATTTTGTACTGCCTCTCGGGTTTGAATTTTTTTCCCTCATAAAGTAACCAAATTCTGGAAAAAGTAGAAGTCTGTAGACGCAAGGTCTGGTGAGTACGGCGGTTGACGGAGAGCGTCCAACCCTAGCTCTTGTAACTTAGAGACCGTCGGTTGTGCAGTATGAAGTCGCGTTGTCGTGCAGGAGCAGCTGGGACGAGCGATTGACTAAAGCTGGTTGGAGACGTGCGAGCTTCCCCATCATTGTGTTCAGTTCTTCAAAGTACACATCTGCAGTAATGCTCATCCCGTTTGGTAAGAAGCTGTGATGAATCACACCGGCGCTAGACCACCAAACAATGACCATCACTTTTCTAGGGGTAAGTTTTCGCTTAAGGCATTGCTTAGGTGCTGAACCAGGATCCAACCAACTTTCTGATCGGTATCGGTATCGGTAACAATGCGGATCAAAATTCCTTCGATTGTGTGCCTGTTGAGCAGTGCAAGGCACGTCTCGACGCGTACTTCGCGCTGACGATCACTGAGTCCGTGGGGCACCCATTTGTCAAGCTTTATTACCTTCCCAATTTGACACAAATGGACTAATATTGTTTTGATGCTCACGTCAAAATTCAGCCGTAGATTGAGTATCACCAGCTTCCACAATCGTCAGGTCGAAATTTCCAGAACGGCAGCGGGCAATCCAATAAGAGGTGGTGCTTGCGTTTTTAGTATTCGCTCCGGAAAGTTAATGTTACGTGCCGCTTGTGTCGCGTTGCTGCCACGATGGTTCTAATATTCCATAATTACTCGAATTTTAACGTATCGTATCGGTGAAGAAAAAGATTCAAATGCGATGAAAACAAAACGCTAATCAATAAACAAATAACTAATTTTGAGAAAATAATTCATATTTATATTAAAGAGTTCTTTGAAAACTGAAAACATTCCTGAAAAGCTAAATAATTTTGAAAAGCAGCGAAAGGCTTTATTATAAATTCGCAGGCCTCATTAAACTCCCACGTGCTCGTAATGCGTACGGCAAGTCTAAGTAACCTACTGGAGAGCTTAGGGATTTGTATTTAGTTAAAAAGAATTTGACGTAAATAGAGATTTATAAGTTTACCTCCAAAAAGTCAAATTTGTATTAAAATTAAAAAAAGCAATTTTTGTGCGAGCAAATGTCGTCATAATGTAAGTGATAATAAAGTTTAAAGTTGAATACTAAAGACCAGAATAATTATTGTAGAACGTTTTAAACTACACTGCTGGCCAGATGAGGAAGCTCAAGGTCACTCAGCGAGCTAAGCTATGGAGAGGGCTATGCTCGGAGTTTCTCGCTGAGCAGAGTTAAACTTAGAAATGAGGATATCCGCAGAACTAGAGTGACCAACGGATTAGTAAGCTGAAGTGGCAATGGGTCGGCCATATGGCTCGAAGAAAAAGAGGGTTCTCGAGTGGCGGCCTCGTACCGGCGGACGAAGTGTAGGGCGTCCCCCCACTAGATGGAGTGACGACCTGGTAAGACATGCAGGAAGTCGATGGATGCAGGTGGCTCAGGACCGTGCTTTGTGGCATTCCTCGGGGGAGGCCTATGTTCAGCAGTGGACTCGTGAAGGGCTGTAATTATGATGATAATGATGTTTTAAACTAGTAATACTTATTGGATTGTACTTTAAACTCTAATTGCATTGTTGGATCATTGTGAATTCAAGTAAATATTAAACATGCATATCGTTTATTTACTTAACATATAAATATAGTCATATTCCAGCATAGTAAACTTTTAGGTCGGTGTGATCTCAGGAATTGTGAACGAAAATAACTATCTTTTGATTATCTGTCTCGTTATACAATTATCATACAACCTCCTCTGACCTGTTGCTTTAGTGATTGTAAGCGACTGCTGGTCCCAGCATCACAGGATCCCAATAAAAAATGCCATTTGGTCCCAGGATCGAATCTTAGGTCGGGCCAAAATAAGACATTCGATTTTTCTGTAAAGAAATTCCCTTACGCAGATTGTCTTCGTCGTTGCTACACACACATTATCGGTTTATTAAAAGTATATTTTAATCAATTCGTTTTCACAATATAGTGAAAGAAATGTAAAACTACTTTACTTCGTACTTACTCATGATGCATCCTTCTATTAATGAAAGAGGCTCGTGCGAACAACTTCTGAGGTATATCTATTCAAAATTGATGTTATTTTGAACTATAAACAACAAACCTGAAGTTGGTGTTTGGAAAAAGGGAGAATATACCCTACCCAACCGCATTGTTATTTATTTTATAAATATTTTGCATAAGCAATTCAGAATGCGTATGAAAAATCCACATTGATGTTTGTCCGTCAGTCAGCATAACGAAAAGTGAGATTTCTTCGAAAAGGGAGAGAGTAAAATTTGCTATAGTAATATATTATTTTTAAAAACCATGAAATACAAAATAGAGTATTTTGACACATATTATAAACTACATCGGTATTAAGACAAGCGAAAACTATAATGTTAAATAAATTTTGAGCCAACTATTCAACCGTTCACCCCGCATAGAAAACCTGTTAAAGTATTAAGCTCGCAATCCCTAGCACAATTCCATCCACGCTCATACATTATTATTTCATTAATTTTCATAAATTTCAATATTGAAACCCAAAACGCCTTATAAAACTGACGATTAATATTTATTGTTTTACGCCGCCGGTGTAGTTTACGTCTGTGTAAATAAGATGGCGTACAGCTCTTCTATTTATTTTTAAGTTTTTGGCATTTCCATAGTCGCCATTTACGACACACGGTATGAAATAGGTGATAGATTCAGGCACGGTATGCCGTTACCTTGTTTGCTTAGTAGTATTTTTCTTGGATTTCTATTGCAGAAAGCTTAGTAGTCTTAGGTCTAGTTGTCGTAAATACAACTAATAATCATGTGCTAGTTCGAAACCGGGTTGGGCCAAAAGCAGTTATTGGTTTTGGTCCTGCGCCTGATCTTCTCTGGTCATGTCGGATTGCCGTCCCACCGCAATATGAAAGTAAGGAATAGAGAGCACTATCTTGAACTCTATAATTCTGCGTGCAATATAATTCTGTCCAAAATATGGCGTAAATTGCTTTTACGGATTCTATTTATAGTAAAAATATTATTAATTGTTATAATAGAATCCGTGTTTTTTAAATATCATCGCAGTACTAGTGTCATCCGCTTCATTTGCGGCTTAAAATATTTTTTATATGAGACATGCGGCAAACGAGCATGCGGCTCACCTGATGGTGAGTGACTCGCCGCCCATGAACAACTGAAATACCAGGGAATTGCAGATGCGTTGCCGGCCTTTTAAAAATAGTAAGCTCTTTTCTTAAAATTTCCCTAAGTCGTATCCTAACCTAAGTGGTGGACCGTCAATCGTCCAGATGGTATGGATGGTATCGCGAGTTATGTCGCGATATGCGATGGTGCAATTGAGCGGCTGGAATTAGTCCGAACAATTCCTCTGAGCACTCCCCGTGGTAGATGCGATAGAATTCGCAAAGAGATGCAACATCTCTTCGCAGCGCCGGTGAGTCAAGCCGATCGGAAAGAGCTCGGTCACCGACGATTCGAACCGCTCAGCGCTGCATGCGATCAAATGAAAGGAGCTGGCATTGAGGAGCCCCAGTCCAGAGATGGGAACAGTATTCCATGTGAAGCCGAACCTGTGCCTTGTAAAGTTGCAAGCGGTGTGCCGGCATGAAATACTGTCCCGCTCTGCTGAACACGCCAAGCTTTTTAAAGGCCAATTTGGACTTCCAAGTGACCACGAAACTGCACGTCAATCGATATGTCGACGCCAATAATTCCGATACTTGCTGAGGCAACAATGGAAGTGCCCAGAAACTGAGGAAATACGACAAAGGGGTTCATTTTAACGGAAAATGAACTGGACTAGATTTAGTTTTGTTCAACAAAGACCCGACTTCAGACACACGTTTGTTACGGTACTCGACGACGTTTTCCCAAGAAATTTCTGAGAAAAAATTGTCACGCCGGCGTATAAATCATCACCAGTGCTGTCGTAACATAGCAATGAATGTTACCGGTTTGCAACATATCATTGATATGCAGAAGAAACAGCGTTGGTGCTAGCAGACAGCATCTGAAACACTAGCTTTAATAGGCTTGTAATCGGAGCATGCACAGTCTTCACGACCTTGATGCTCAATCTGCCAGAAAACTGAGATACATACTCCAGAATTACGTATTACGCAGTTTAGCTTTACTTTTTAAAGACATAAAAGCAGATCGATGGCAACAATATTTTAAGCTCTTCTATTTCTGAGAACGGTAAAAAAGCAATAATATGATATCTGTAAGATTTGAATAACAATTCATGCAATCAGAACTACGATGTCGTATAAGGAATATTCAGTTTATAAGCTGCTATGCAGATAAAAAGAACTTCCCTATCACTGCATCTGAATTAAATATTTATGTTTTTTTTTACTTATTTTAAATTTGGTGCTTGACTATAATCCCACCTCACGGTAATGGAGAATACTTACGGTAAATCATACTGTCTTATTTGAGGTAAATAATCATATTGAATTAATTTAATTTTTGGTTTTCTAAAACTGAATTGTAAAATGAACCCACAGTCCATCTGATGGTTAGTGGCTACAGCAGTCCATTGACACAAGCACCTAACTTCTAACAAAGGAGGCTACTAATGCGTTGTCAACCGTGATAACTGAGATGGAATACCTCACAGCTTGTAATCATACTGACTCTCTATGCCCTTTAAACGGGAATAAAGCAGTGCAAGCACTGCTATTTGGTGGCAGAAGTATTAAAGAGTGTGGTACTTACTTAGACGGACTTCTACACAGAAAAGGAGTCCTACCACCGTGTGTATTGAATTTGCAATTATTATTGTAAATGTTAGCTCAAAAGTCTTAAGACTCGGTGCTAAGACATAGCTTATATGGAATGTAAATATTTATTTTTAGTACTTAGAAGTCGTCTTTTACTTTTATTTAAAGTCTAATTTTTGACCTTTGAGTCGACTAAACAATATCACAAGTTTGATGTCACCAAATTAAACTAACATTAAAACATTCTCCCTAATTTATCAGCTCACACCCTTAACAAGTCTGCGTCATTGCTCAATCGATATGATCTAAGTTTTTAGTTTTAAATGTTATAGTCCAGGCATTGCGCATACTCATAGCAGCATGTAAAGGATTCTATATGTACGAATAATAGTAAAATGCTTTTCTCCAATGTAGCTTTTAAATATTCGTGCATATTCGTTTTTTTAACAACAGCATTCGAGAGAATACCAATTTTTACGATTTCGTCTCAGGCAAGAGGCGCAGACAATTTCTAGAAATATCACCAAAGTTAAATGAAAGAGGCATTCCATCTTAGTCCTCACGGGTGACAACGCATCTGCATTTTGATTCTTTATTGAAGATATATGTAGATGTCTATGGGTCACAGCAACCACTTACCATCAGGTGGACTGTGTGCTCGTTTGTCACCCTATCCTATAAAAAATATAAATTAATTGAGAACATCATCCATGTAGAAGTCAATTAAATACGCATTATTGAGAATACCTCAAAACTACTGTTTATATCTTGATCAAATTTATATGGAACCACATGAGTAGCATCAGCTTAAAAAAAGAATCATCAAAATAGGTTCACCTAGAAAAAGTTATGAGGTAACACACATAAAAATACAGTCGAATTGAGAATCTCCTTCCTTATTGAAATTGGTTAAAGGAACAAATTGCAGAGCTTGCTGTTCCCAAGGGCGCCATAACTAGCGATTAATAACAATTTTTCTTCCTTGGGGAAGCCATGTTCAGCAGTAACCTGTGAAGGGCTGTAATGATTATGATGATAATTACTATTGAGTTGCCTTTGCATAAATTCAAGGCACATTTAGAAAGCATTCTTACGAAAAAAGTTATTATTCATTAGATGACAAGAATGCTCAGACATAATAAGCTTTAATAGATTTTTTTTAATTTGTGTGTAAATATTTTAAAAGTTTAATTAAAATTGTTGAGAGAAAAAAGTTAATAAAAATATTTTGACTTGACTTAAGAGGCACTGGTTAATCCATTATGGGGAGATTGCAGCAAAAATTTAAACTAGATGATAGGATTCCTCTTCTGCCTGGGAATCCATCTAGGCAGATACCACTCTCTTACGTATTTCTGTCGCCAATCAGCAGTGCACCAATAGCTCTGATTTAAAGAATATGACAATTACCTATCACATAAAGTAAACAATAGTACTCTCTCCTGACAGCTTACCATGGACTTATTGCACCAATTTTAAGGTTCGGAGTAATATTTTGGAACAATTGTAGTGAAGAGGAAGATATTTTCAAGGCCCAAAAACGCTGCATAAGATCTATGTCAAATCTGAAAACTACAGACAGCTGTGAGTCTATGTTTAGGTCACTAAAAATACTTACCTTCCCGTGTTTGTATATTTTGCAAGTTGCAATTTTTGTTAAAACGAATTTAAATTTATTTTCGTCACTAGCCGAGATTAGGACTCGTTCGGGTCCTATGAGAATACAATATAAAAATTTATTACATACTGCTAATTACAAAATAGCACTACTTAGAAAAAATATTATGTCAATTGGGCCTATAATATACAATAAAATTCCGCACACTTATAAAGAACAGCCTATACGAATATTTAAATTTAAGCTGACTGCATTATTATTAGAAAAATGTTATTAGTGTATAAAAGACTTTTTAAATGATATATATATATATTTAAAAATAGATTGTAAATGACATAAACGAGAATTTACATTATATATGAATGACATATTAGTAGTTAATTTGCTATCGGCATTGTATATTTTAGTTTTATGACTTTGCGTGCCGTTAGAATGTAGCGGAAACACTTAGTGATGTTACCATCTTATACCTGTACCAACATTGTGGCAAATAAAGAATCTGAATCTGAATCTAAATCTGAAAAGTAGCGCTTCTTTCACAAGATCTCCGCAGTAGGAACTTGTTGAAGCGATAGCGTAGCCTGACATTCAAACAGTGTTTTCTAGAGGACAATTTTGAATAAAGTAATTTCGACTTTGATTTCGAGCACAATTAGACGATCAAAACATTTCAAGTTATTCTGTAGAGGTGACAGTGGAATCGTAGTCTTTCTTGGCTTTATTTGTTTGTTAGTTAAAGTTAACAACGTTTATATAATTGAAGGTAAAAGTTGGTTGCAGGAGTCCATAGGTACGCAACGTCCGCAAGATCTACGCTCCCAAATAATACCAGAGTAAAATAGTAACGTAATGTTGTTGTGTTTTGTATGACCAGTGAAGAAAACGAAGAAACGAGGCTTACTTCTGAATGTGATATCGCATTCTGCATTTTGAATCTTAATTGATGGAGGCGTCTGGCTATAGTATCCACTTTTTTTAACTTATTACAAGCCAGTGCCTGACTACAATCCCCCTGGTGGTAAGTGGTGATAAAACTTTGGACAGTAAATCGAACTGTCTTAGCGTAAAAAAAGCCTATTCACTCTTGTTTTGAATGCATCCAGATTTGATCGTATGGAAAGACAGACTGTCATTATTTTTACTCTTTTTTTAATTATTTATTCAAAATATAAAAAAAACAAACTAATACACAAAAATGAAAATTTCTATCCCACACACACACAGTTTTATTGCTTTTTATTTTACCGCACGCATTACGAAAAACGAAGTAAACCGTTTGGTCAGAAGACGTAGAATGACGACAATAAAAGGGTGAAGGCCCGGCGACCACTTTGTTGACCGATGGTAAAAAGGGGATAGATGGATTAAGGCATGTAATTTCTGCGCACACTCGCCTAAATGCAACCTATAGAATACCAAGGGGCTTACTCTGTGCCACCATCTGATTGATTTTTTGCTCGTTTATCACTCTTACTAGTAAATAATTTGGACCGGTAGCACGATTAAGACATGCTGTACTTTCCTGACTCCTTTCCTGCATATGAGTTCGTGGGTAGCAATCATCCTCTTAGTTTACTGGTGATAGCACTATGAAGATTGTAGGCAAAATAGTACCGGTAGGTACCATTTTGCCGCCAAATATGATACTTGCGCTACTGTCTTCTGGTCTATACGATATAGAGAGCCAGTATAATTACAGGCTAGTAGTACTTAAATAAATTAAGTGAATGAAATTAATCTAAAGTATTTGTACCTGTTTCTAACACATCACAGCACGGTGGCATCACGTGACTTAATGAAACGTCAGACGGGGTTATGTAATTGAAACGCAGCGCGGGTGATTTTGTTTTCATTGCACACAGACTGAATTCGTTCTTGCATTTATATTGCGACATTCACGTGAACTCTCTGTGACATGAAATTTATATTTTTATAATATGACGTCACAAATGAACATCTAGATTCGTATTCCAAAATATAATACCGCATTCTTTATTGACAGTTCAGGCTGAAAATACTCATCTAGAACGTCCTGCCTTACGATGTTCAAAAGCTACGAATAATCATCATCATCATTGCAGCACTTCACAAGTCCACTGCTGAACATAGGCCTCCCCCAACGAATGCCACAAAGCACGGTCCTGAGCCACCTGCATCCATCGACTTCCTGCATATCTTACCAGGTCGTCACTCCATCTAGTGGTGGGACGCCCTACACTTCACCTACCGGTACGAGGCTGCCACTCTGAACCTTTTTTTCTTATCGGTTGTCGGTTCTTCGAGCTATATGGCCGGCCCATTGCCACTTCAGCTTACTAACCCTTTGGGCTATGTCGGTTACTCTGGTTCAATTGCGGATATCCTCATTTCTAAGTTTATTTCGCATTAAAACCCCGAGCATAGCCCTCTCCATAGGTCGCTGAGCCGCCTTGAGCTTCCTCATATGACCAGCAGTGAAGGACTACGTCTCAATCCATAAGCCATCATTGGCAACACGCACTGGTTGTGCAATCTCGTTTTCAAGTTTTGAGGTATACCAGACGAGAAGATGTGTCGTAATCTCCCGAACGCTGCCCAGCCCAGTTGAATCCGTCGATTGACCTCTCCGTTACGAATAAGCATTTTATTTATTTACTATTCGATATATGTTTTACTTGGTAGAGCCACGCTGCAGCTATATTATGGTTGTAGCACGAATGGGTCGGCTCGACCTGGGTAGAGAATCGGTCTCTACCCTTTACCTTTTTATTGAAACGAGTAAAAAGAGGGTAGAGACCTCTTTAAAAGTCCACTGCTTATCATTAGTTCATTCCTCATAGTTGGCGGGTTGGCAACCGCATGTTTTATTTTTTATGTTATGAGAAAGACGCTCCTGCCCATCGCCTGGTTTTTTCCCTGTATCGCCTCTTACGACACCCCACGATATGGGGTGGAGGATATTCTTAAAACCCCACTACACTACACGGTTAAACGTCTTTTAACTAAGGGCCAATTTTTGCCTGAGGTAAAATTTACTCAAAGGATAAAATATAACATAAACATATTATAAATTAAAGTTGTATGAGTAAAACAGTACAATTGTTTCACTTTTATATTCAGTCAGGTTATAATTTATTCGATGGATATCTTTTAACTGACGATTGAAAAAAAGAAATAAAATAAAAATAAAAGAATTTAGTGTGATAAGCGCAGTTTAAATTTATTGTTACACGTGCTAGAGCCATGCTGCAGCTATATTAGTAGTATATTTGTGGCACGAATGGGTCGGATCGACTGGGGAAGGACCACGCTCTCACAGAATACCAGCGTAAAATAGCAGCTTAATGCTGCTGTGTTTCGTGTGGTGAGTGTAGAGAACCGGAGACTCAATTTACTGGAAACGAGGCATTCCAACTTAGTCCTCGGATGACAACATCTGCATCTTTTGATTCGTAGTCGAGGACAGATGTAGATGTCTGTGGTCCCAGCAACTACTTACCATCAGGTGGACTGTGTGCTCGTTAGTCACCCTTATCCTGTAAAACAATTGCGAGCCAAAGCACAGAGCTAGTAACAAATTAATAAAGTTTTTATCTTCGCACCAGTTCCACTGATGTCGCAATTTCTGTTTCAATTGGATGCTTATGCTCGATACGTTTGGTAGTTATGAGACGCAGACAGAATACAACAGCTTTGGCTATTGCAACACTGCTGCATGCCAAGTCCGATGCCTTTCTTTGCTATAACCATTGTAGGTATTTATGTATTTTTATTAGTTGTTTAATTTCTTTTGTACGTTGTGTTGTGTGTGACAAATATAACATTCATTGATTTCTTCGTAATTTAGGATCTGAATACACTACATTTTTTCTAAATTGTGCGTAGTATTTACGCAAAATGACCTTAGCATGAAATCACAACAATGTGACGTCATCGCAGCTATAAGATGCACTTTTGGAACATCTAAAATTAATTAAGTGAATAAAATCACTCTTTTACAGGAAATATTACTTCACAATAAGAGGCTGTGGCATTTCATCTTAGACCTCAGGTGTCCCACCTGTAACTTCTCATATCTAAACTTGGACAGGCCTGTTGTAGCTACTTAAGATCAGGAGGAATGATAGCCCATTTTTAGTTTGAAAAATGAATGCCACGGTCGCTCTAAGAGGCTAATAATGACGGATTAAAGGTTTATGTCGAAGCTGATCCATGTCAAAGCAAAGAAGGAAGCAAGACTTGACAACCGTAAAGGCAACATGTCCCTACTTATCTATACCTAAACGGATTTTTTTTTAATTGAAGTAGCATGAACTAACAGTCCCTGATCGAAGCAGCCACAGTAGCCTAATGACAGAGTGCGGACCGCGATATCAAAAGATCGTCAGTTCAAATGCGCGTCCGACTACTGTCGTGAACCACTTCTAACACAGGCATTTTAAGCTTATCAGAGTGGTTAAACGGATAAAGATAAAGATAAAGATATATTTATTTGCAAAACATGTGTAGATAACATTACATTTGATGTTTATTATTGGTCTGAAAATTATAATTTTGGATCAACATGTTTGACCATGGTCGGTGTACAAATATAAAAAAAAAGAAGAATAGCTGTAGTAGGTGATTAATAAGATATGACAAAAGATATGATATCTACTAATTAATGTATCACAACATGAAATAATTTAATGTAATAAATGACAATTATATTTCCTATCAAAATAATTATACAATGACATTAACAATAAAATGATATTAACAATGTATATATACAGCGTAATTAAAGAGGTTTATAACATTCAAAAATTTGTCATTAAAGTCATTAACATTATAATAGCTTTTGCAGTCAATATTTTTTTATGTTTTCTTAAATAAACCTATATTCAATTGTTTAATGTCATTTGGAATTTTGTTACATATTAATGGAGCTTTGCATACTACACTTTACGCAGTAGCGCTGTTTTAGCAGAGGTGAGCACATAGTCTATTGGTATCTCGGCGATTACGTCTTACATTGTCTGATAGGCGAGGAAACAAGTGGGTTGCCTAACAAATAAAGCTATTTCCAATATATATAGTGACGGAAGTGTGAGAATTTTGTGTTTTAAAAATAATGGCTTACAGCTCTCCGTACTTTGAATACCGAACATGGCGCGTATGCATCGCTTTTGCATTTTAAATACCATATCTGTGTTAGTTGAGTTGGCCCAAAAAATAATGCCATATCTGAGAACAGATTCTACAAGACCATAGTTTGCCGGAATAAAGTTAATAGCATTGCTAGTATTTTAAAAAACTGATGGTAAGTGACAACTACAACCCATAGACCAAACTTAAACCAACTTTAAACAAAGAAGGCTACAGTACGTCATAACCACTGAGGACCAATTTGTAATACCTCACAGATTGTAAACATACTTGCTCTCTATACCCTTCAGACCGGAACACAGCAGCACACGCTGCTACTTGGAGACGGAGATGTAAGAGGTTGGTACATACCTCGACGGACTCCTAGGTACAAAAGGAATCCAACAACCTGGTAAATATTTATTAAACAGTCATTACACCCACCTAGTAATATGGCGATATAAAAGAATATTAACTGGCAGAAATACCGACTGTTAAAATGAAAGTAAATATTCAGGGCTCAAATTAATTTAAATTTCAGAGATTAGAAGCTATTCGTAGCTGTTGTGACTTTATATACTTGTAAAATTATTTGAAAAATTGTGTAAAAGGGTTATTAATTTTTGGATAAATATAATATTATTGCTAATGAGCAAAATGGTTTTCGTGAAATAGATCCACAAACCTAGCCATATATCATCTTATGAAAACAATACACGAGTCATTAGACAGAAGAATACACATTTCGGATATTTACTGATGTCAAGGGCTTTTGACTGTGTTAATCATAAAATACTATTAGATAAAATGGAGAGGTGTGGAATTGAGTGAGGCTTTGATTGGTTTAAGTCATATATTTCGCATAGGAAACAAGCCACAGAACTAAATAACTTGTTATAATACAAAAATAGTGACAGTTATTAGATCCAAATTTAGAGAAATAAACCGCGGTGTTCCACAGGGCACTGTATTAGGACCCCTTCTTTTCTTGTTGTATATAAACGACCTTCCAAAACATATTCAAAATCCAACGATATTATTCGCAGATGACTGCACCACACTGTCAAGTGTGCTTCCAGAGATTTATATCAATCAGATGTTAGCATTACACTGGAAAATTGTGGAATGGTTAAACCGTAACCAATTAAGTATTAATTTGTCAAAAACTCATGTTATACAGTTTTATTCTAAATTTCAAAAACCGTTACCATTAAATATAGAACATGAGTCAGAAATAATACAGGAGGTGCATTCAACAAAATTCTTGGCTTAACTGTTGACACTCATTGTAGCTGTGGAACCACATTTAAATGAACTTTGTGTCAAGCTGTCAAAATACGTCTACCCTTTGAGAAGAATAATTTCTAACACGTCTGTTAAAGCAGGATTGATGACATACCATGGATATATACAATCAGTTTTAGCGTATGCATAATAATTTCTGGGGCAACGCCCCAAATATCACAGGAAATTAAATGCATTAGAGCTAAGGGGCTCCACAGAGTGACTTAGACCACTTTTAAGAAACTGGGCATTTTGCCCTGTTTATATATTAAAGAGGTATCTTTATTTGTACGCAAATATGAATACTTATTTGAAAAATCTAAAAATCCCAGGAAGCCTTATAAAATAACAAGTTCATTTTATCCAAAAACAGTACAATGTAATAAAAGCATTTATTGTAATGTCATTAAAATTTACAATAATATTCCTGACTCTTTTAAAAATATGAACGATATAAGATTTAAAAGGTACTGAACACGTGGTTATTAGATAAATGCTTTACAGCTTACAATTTTATAGAAAACAAAGATTAAATAAAGTAATGATATATTTAGTGGTTAGATTTATTATTTAATTATTCCAACAAATTATTGAGTACTAAGACAAAATTATAATGAAAAGTTAAATAAAGTAATTTTAGTAGTAAGTAAAGTATTTTAGTATAGAAAACTGACATCATATATTGTAATAATAATTTAAAAAAATACGATGATGACATTAATGAATTAATCTATATATTATATTTGATAAAGATATCGATTATTTGATAAATATAATTAAGACTTAATATTGTACACCTGAAATAGGTAGACTATGGAGCACAAATGTACATAACATAATCTTAAGATCTTATTTAATTTTACCTGTAGTCATGCAATAAATATTTTTGATTTGATTTGATTTGATTTGACTTGAGGCACTGTCAATGAAACACTAATCGATATTGAGTTGATTTCGAACGTCTTTCTGTAGGATGTCTTCTGGACTCTTCATTCATTATTCATCGTAATATCCTTATTCATTTTATAAAATAATATATTTACATCTATCTTTACTAATATTAGGTATAAGTATATATAAAAGATTGTAAAGATAGAATAAATGCTGTAGAAATGGAATCATTAAGGAGTATGCTAGAGGTGAACCTGAATGACTAGGTGAGAAATTGCGTGATAAGATAAAAGTATGTCAGATGATATTGTGACCAGGATTAAGAAAAGAATATTTCGGTGATTTGGTCATGTGGAAAGAATAAATGAGGAAAGAGTGAAAAAGCAAAATTATGTTGCAGAAGATAACGGCAGAGTCGACAAGGGATGCCCTAGACGGAAGTTTATCGACCAAAATGGCGATATATTGAAGATTACCCAAATTAAGATTACCCTTAACCGAAGAGCATGTATGCGTAGGTACATAGATATATAGGAAGCAAGAGTGGTGTGTCAGGATCGTGCCAAATGTAAGTTCGTAGTGTCTCCCTATCCTTCGGTTGACAGGCGTGAGTGTTTATGTAATGATGTTTGGATGTTTGTTACTTAATTAGGCAATTTCTCATTGATTTTAATTTAAATTTTTATAGAGTTAGCGTGACAAATGAGTGCATAGACCACCCGACGAAAAGTGGATGCTAATAGCCCATAGACACCTACATACGAAATATCCTCGATTAAGAATCAATATGCAGATTCGTTGTCGCCCTTGAGAAATAAGATGGCACGTCTCCTTTCCAGTAAAAATATTTTCCGGTTCACGACACTCACTATATGAAACACAGCAGCATTGTATTCTATGAAAGCGTAGATCTTCCCTGGTCGAGCCGACCCATTCGTGCTACAACCATAATATATGTAGCTGCAGCATGGCTCTACCACGTGAAAAGAGTCCGCCGCGCTGTCCAAATGTATCTTAGCGGAATCATGTCTCCAAAATATTTCTTTAGTTTTTCATACAGTTTTCTTTAATATGTTTTTCCACCAACCAGCACGTATAAAAATGGTGTTTACATTTAAGTAATAATTGTACACTGTAGTGTAAACCTAAATAATATTACCACAAAGGTAAATATTAGATTTTCGCTAAACAAATGCAGAAACTACTTACATACTTAATACTTAGTAAAATTCATTTTGCAAAGGCAGCGAATAATGCAGGATTGTGGTTCATACAGGCGGGACGTGGAACACCTGCCAAGTGTGCGGTGTACACGTCACCCAACATAAGCTGCAACTACGAATGTGAATTTATGTAAATGTTGTTCCGCAGAATTTCGGTCTCCAATGCTGTGATACACTCACCAATGTTGTCCAAAAGGACGAATTGAGTAAAAAAAAAGTAATTTTAAAGCTTATTTACGTCCCAATACGGAAACAAGAATTCTGTCATTATCACACCTTCCTACCCACAGTCTGATTGTGAATACACAGGTATATTTCATTTTTTGCACGCGATATTTTTGATAATTTATTTATTATTAATTGCCATTCAAACAAAGATGATATATATGATAATAATAACTATTTGTTTGCGTGAAATATGATGAACAGATGTTGGTAACATACACATTAGGGTCTGAGGCATACTAAGAATCTGGCATTCAATATTCATAAAAATATTTAATTACTGATAAAGGAAAATATAGATATAATGATCACAATTAATATATGGGCCCGTATATTTGTTCGTTCGTTAGTTTGTCATATTGACTGACTAAATGAATGTCTTTATCCAGATAAGTATCTTTCTAGGTCTACGCGACAGTTAAAAGTACAAAAATATTATCATCACTCATTATAACAAAAGTACTAATTCCACGTATACCAAGTCTTGGGCGCAACTAGTAATTGATATAAATCAAAAGTTTTTGCTCTTGGAAATCGTTTAGGGTATACCATGAACAATATACAACTGAACTCGAGTTTTTTGGAATCATATATGAATAAAGATCCAACTAAATAATTTTTGTTCTTTGATCATTAACATTGAGATTTTGTGTCCCCAATCCCGAATTCAAGGCATTCGTGTTTGTGTCATCCCAATATTTGTGACGTCAATAACGAACCGCATAAGCACGCTGCAGTATCAAACGGCGCCGTTATATTTACACACTCGTCTGACTGAGTCGAATATGACTTTCCCCTCGGAAAATTATAAGTAGTATAGGCCGTTGAGCAATGCACCTGGTATCATAAGTTGGTCTTCAATTCATCATCATCATTACAGCCCTTCATAAGTCTACTGCTGAACATAGGCCTCTCCAAAGTAATGCCACAAAGCACGGTCTTGAGCCACCTGGATACATCGACTTACTGCATGTCTTACCAGGTCGTCACTCCATTTAGTGGGGGGCCGCCCTTCACTTCTTCTACCGATACGAGTTTGCCACTCAAGAACCTTTCTTCGGTTCATCGAGCTATATCGCCGGCCAGATGTCACTTCAGCTTACTAATCCGTTGGGCTACGTCGGTTACTCTGGTTCTACTACGGATGTCCACATTTTGAAGTCTATCACGCAGAAAAACCCCGAGCATAGCCCTCTCCATAGCTCGCTGAGCGATTTTTAAATTTTATTAGTATAATTTTTTTTAATAATTTTTATAATAATAAAATTTAATAAAATAATTTTAATAATAAGATTACAAATTTTAATCCGGAGGTAGCGTGGTTAACTATGACATTGGGACGTCAAACACCTCAATCCCTCCGTGACCATGGGTGCTGTAAAGTACTCGAAACGTCGGGAATATAAAATAAGTTAATATACGCGATAAAATCCGTAAAAGTAGTTTTATTTAAATGTGTAGTGTTCGCGTAAATATGAGAAATCATAACAGTATCTAGTTCTTTACTCTCATGAAGTTATACTGACGATCAATAACAGACAGTGTTAATATTAATTAGACCGTTATTTACTATTACGGCGCCATCGCATATCGGCGTCCATTGTTTTGTTGTAATAATGATACTAGTAATGTTAAATTACTAACCCATACTTTAGATAAATGTTAGCTATTCAAGGCTATTTTTTCATTTACTGATTACTAACAGTTTGACTACTCATGAATGAGAAGGAATTAATTTGTGGTATGAATGAGTTTATTGTATATTGCATGCCGTAAGCGCTAAGCGCGCAGGTATGTTCAACTAGGGCCTAAAAATTAAGATTCCAACGTTTTGTCGCATGAAATCGTATCTAGCAATCATATTGTACATATAAGTGATATAAAAAGCACATTTTCAGAAAGATGTTGAACTTATGAATGTTTTTTTTTTAATCGATTAATTGCTATTTTTACATAAAAAGGGGTTTTAGTGGCTTATGGTGTGGATTTATAAATTCCGCATGGCTGCGTAACACAATCACTTTTGAAAATATCAATTGTTCAAGTCAATCTATTTCAAAACTCTTCATTTACCATTGAATGTAAATGGCAGTTTAATTTTGTTTAGTTTAGTTATAATTATTTTTTTCGGCTGCAAAATGTTGAAATATTCGGTGTTTTATCAGCTTTGTATAAATATATTGTTTACTAAATAGAGACTGCGTCACTCACTCAGTTAGCTCGGCGTCAATCGCCTTCGTGAGTGGACACTGTATCGGTTGTTTGCTGCGGCTCAAAAACATCGCTGTACAAATACACAATATTCGAAAAACCAAATTTCTTACATACTTGATTATAATAATAATCAGAGATTTTTATTACAATATTTTAAAAGCACAGAATAAATAATAGTATTATGTACTAAAAGTAAGTAGGATATAATATTTATACTTAAATACGTCTTGAACTTTATGGAGTGAACTGAATGATGATATGATGATCATATGAGCATTATGAGTCGTGCACTTTTGGATTTTCCAAACTTTTTTTTAAATTGAAGTTTGACATAAAATTATCGGAAAATTGGAAATATAATAAGGTTATTAGTGAAAACTTGTGTGTATTTAAACACTTTAAAAAATTCCGTATAATCAAATAATTATATATTAAAATATGTACATATTGCCCGTCGTTTTCATTAATAAATTGGAATAAGTCGTAACAAAGTAGAGGTACTGGAAAGTGTTTCTAAAAAGAACAAATTAATGTAACTTTTTTAATGCGCTTAGGGCATGTCCAATTGGATTTACCAATACATTTATTTTAAACTAGCGGTCGCTCAGTGGATTTCATTGGATTTTAAAATTGTACATTAGTGAAGCTGCTTTTCACTTTCAATTGCACATCAATATAATATATAAACCCATATATCTTATAAACAAAATATTAAAAAATTTAAATCCCACATAATTCACAGCTAATAATAAATTCACTTAATCTGTCGATAATTATTTGTTGGCAACATTTTGAAATTCTTTGGCGACAATTTGTACTATGTATAACTGTTTGACCACAGACTGACATTGGTAGTACAAACAAAACAACATTATTAAACTTCAAACACAAACCTTCTAGGTTCAGTGAGCTCATTCTGATATTGGGCCAAAATTATTCAGTAAAAATTCAATGAAGCCAGGCTTAACTACGACGTCAAACACCTTAGTCCCCTCACCACCACTAGTACTGCAAAATACTTAACGTGTTGGTCTTACGTTATTTAAATTTTAAATAAAAATAAACGTCATAAAATATAAAAACTAGTTTTATTCCAATACCCAATAAATATACAAGGTATGGTTTATGTTGTGTTTAATTTTGAAATTTTAAATAAAGCAAATAAAGGAAACTGACATACAAATAACGAGGCATGACGTGACAGGGAGAAACTGAAAGAGGAGATGGAGCATCTATCTAACAACAACTCAAAATAGTAACAAATTGTGGTTACCAGTCCACAGCCAAATATAGGGAGTCTATATTCAATTGTGGACTTTTATAGGCTGGATCATTACACTGAAGTGGCAGAGAGTATATCACGATGTACCGTAAACTGATGGTGCTCTACACCGCCCTTGTAAGGGTTCTCGAGTGGCAGCCATATACTGGCAAGCATGACCCCCGAGATGGAGTGAAGGTTTGATGAAACATAACAGGTAGTTGATAGATGCAGGATGGCTCAAGGC
The DNA here is from genome assembly GCA_029286625.1 of Parnassius orleans. NCBI lineage: Eukaryota > Metazoa > Arthropoda > Insecta > Lepidoptera > Papilionidae > Parnassius > Parnassius orleans. The sequence continues at coordinate 22,140 of JAGSMP010001646.1, read as the reverse complement.
TGAGCTAGTGACAGTCGTTGGGGGATTCCATGTTTAATGAAGTGTTCATTTTGATGACGCTGAAATCTTTTGTCTTTTTGTCTCTTTTTTTTTAAACGTGGGTAACGTTAGGATTTTATCCTGTATCGTGAAGTTAGTTTACATACATAAATTTAAAAAGGATAAACATCCAGACCCGGAGCAATTATTTGTAAGCCATTTAAATACTTATTCCATGAGAGCCTGGTGGCTCGAATCCCGAAACGAGGAATGGTGAAATCTTCGCCTGCATCAGCGAAACTACAAAGAGGAGTTTTAGCAAGCCTCGTTAAGCTTCGGTCTTTTGTTCAGTAAAAATATTTTCCAAATACTTATACTTCAACTTTCACAAACTGCCACCCGTTTGCCAAACATATGTTAATGAGTAATAATCTCCTGTGATGTAATCTATTGGGGAGGCGTAAGTTCAGTAGTAGACTTAAGAAAGGTTGTAATAAATGAATGAAACAATAAATTGAAGCCAACTTGTCAGTTAAGAGTTTTAATTACTTACTAGCTTATGAAATGTCATGTTTGCTCTGACACGACAATATTTTTACGTGGTAGGGCCATGCTGCAGCTATATTAGTAGTATAAATGTAGCGCAAATGGGTCGGTTCAACCGGGGAAGAACCACGCTCTCACGGAATACCAGCTTAAAATAGTAGCTTAACGCTCCTGTGTTTCGTATGGTGAGTGTAGAGAACCGGAGACCCTTTTTAGTGGAAACCAGACATTCCATCTTAGTCCTCACGGGTGACAACGCATCTGCATTTTGATTCGTAATCGAGGATAGATGTAGATGTCTATGAGCCACAGCATCCACTTTGTTTTTTCTTTGTCACCCTTATCCTATAAAAAAAAACAAATTCATTTACCAGTTCCCGTTACGCTTACATTGTAATGAAGGTGATATTGTACAGATATTAATTTATTAAAAAGAAAAGATATTTATTAAAAAGTAAATTTAAAAAAAAAAAGATAGTATAGCACGCAGCCTTGTGGATTGATGGAATCAGCTGGTGCTCCTCAAGGTACCGCATGAGCTAGCAGTTAATAATGGACTCCATTATTTTCGAGAACAAGGAGGTGACGGCGATAGGCCTGTAGTTGGACGGATTAGAGCGGTTACCTTTTTTAGGGATCGGGTGCACGAAAGCTGTCTTCCATGAATTCGGGGTAGGGAGTAGGAGTACCGGAAAAGACGCGTTAGAACCGGTGCCAACTCTGGAGCACACGTTCTCAACACAATTGGGGGGATTCTGTCAGGCCCACTCGACTTGTGGATGTCCAGAGACAGGAGTGCTTTGCGAACGGAACGCTGTGTGAATCGCATATCCGGCATGGAGCACTCACACCGCGGGATGGTCGGCGGTGTGTTCCCCCCGTCATTGAGAGTCAAGTTGGACGCATAAAGGGAGCCTAAAAGGTCGGCTTTCTTTGCGGCGCAAAGTCGTCTTCCTGTACAGAGAGTAGTGATAGCTACAGAAATTCCGTTGAACAGCCCTGGCGAGAAACCAGAACGCACGGGTTCAAAGGAAGGCGAATAACTTCGCCAATTCTGCCAATGTGCTCATACTTTGCCTTGGCAATAACTCTTTTGAAGGACCTGGAGGAGAAGTTATACTTCTTTTTAAGCATGCTGGTGTTTACATCCCGAGCCACCGAGGCCTCAGCCTAGGCCTGATAACACTCCTGCTTACTGCGTACTTCATTCCTACAGGAGCGACCAAATCAAGGCTGAGATCTGCTTCCAATGGGTACCACAGATGATGGAATAAATAGTTCCATTCCCTGTAGCACCACATCAGTGACAGAGTCAGCAACAGTGCTGGGACCATCCGGCGAGAAGCAAACCCGCCCCCATGGGTAGGATGCAAAGAAAGACCGCATTCCGGCCCAATCCGCCGACCTGTAATGCCAAACACGGCGGCAGCCTGCAGAACGCAACCGCAAGGGGAGCGTGAGTGACACCACACTCCGGATCAGACAATGGTCCGAAGAGCCGAGAGGGGCATCGACGGAAACCTGATATCCGTCCGGATGAGAGGTCAGCAGAACGTCCAACAGGGAAGGTATATGATCCTCCACATCTGGAATCCGCGTAGACGAAGTAACCAGTCATAAACAGATCTCCCCGCATGATCGGTTAAACGTGAACCGAGCCATTCGGCGTGGTGGGCGTTAAAATCGCCAAGTATCACGATCTCTACGGATGGGATCTGTTGTAGCAAGAAATCTGTAGCCATTTGGATGTGGTCGATGAGTCGTTCTGTGTCGGTATTACCGCTATGGGACCTATACAGGCACCCGTAGGGATGGTCGTCGCTGTCTACGCATAGCCAAAGGATAGTCAGGTCCGTACCTTCAAGACTGCCGAGGCGTCGAGAACAGATATCCTCTGACGTATACGCACTCCAGCCCGGGGCACAAAGAAGTGTTCTAATTTGTACCCCGGGTAGGACAGGTACGCAGTATCAGCCGGAGAGGACACCTGCGTCTCGGTCAAAAAGAGCAAGGCCGGCTTTGCCGTCTCTAGATGGTAATGAACGGCGTTAAGGTTCGAGTGAAGTCCCCTGATGTTGCCGAAGACCACGGATAGCGTGGCAGGTATCGCCATGGTTTTATCGCTCTGTTTGCCCCGTGCAGTATTAATAGTCCGGCCACCTGCACTAACCAAGCGAAACGCAGAAGCAAAACTTCTACTTTACGTTTATATTCTGTGAGGTCGTGGTACCGCCCCGGTTCGAGCCGGCCCATCCATGCTACAGCGTGGCACTACCACTGTTAAAAAAAATTTATACTAGTGGTACCACTATTTCTAAATTCTATAATCTAAGTTCAGACTATCAGGAGGACTTCTAGTTCGTTTTGTCCCTAATAAGAAAATATTTATAAGGAAGAAATCAGGTGAGAACCACAGAAGACCATTGTCTAAAGATAGAGAGAGTTAATATCGATCTGCACTATGCCATATATTTAAACTGTTGTATCTACAAACTGTTGTATTTATATTTTTAATATTTACTTCCTCGGTAAAATTGTGTTTTACGTACACATATTGCATATAGGATAAATACCGAGAATGATGCCACGCTTGGCTTGCGGGTTGGTAACCACAGATTTTATTGTTTTGAGTTATTATCAAGAATATGCTGCTGCCCATTTCCTGTTTCATTTTCTACTGTTGCCTCTTACGACACCCACGGGACGATATGGGGTAGTAGAAATTCTTACACCGCCGCTACACGGTGCCTCACAGTCTGCAATTATATTATATGGTTCACTTTGTCCTTCAGAACGGAACACGCAGTGCAGGCATTGCTGCTTGGCGACCGAAGTAGGTAAGAGGGATGTACATTCCCAGATGGACTCCTGGGCAGAAAAGGAGTCCTTACATCCAGGCCACAAGACATTTTGAACATAAATATTAATTACAGGTTGACAAAGCGAACAGTTGCAATAGAACAAGAACGTATTTTGTGAATAAGAATTAATGAAATGGGCAATATCACTCAAAACAGGTCAACAGTCGTATTAAGTGGGCGACTAAACTCGCACAATTGCTCTTTTATGAAAATAACCGAGTAATGAAATTTCCACGAAGGGTTCGTTGTTTGTGCTCGTATTTTTGTACATTATTTTTATGGTACGTTCCTTTGACATAAAACTATAATTTTACACTGAGCTAAAGTATTTAATTTATGTATAAGTTATTATCTAGTGCTCTATCACCACTTAAGAACGGTGTGCCGCTAGGCAGCAGTGCTTCTGTAATGGTTCAGTTTGAAAGGAAAGAGACCCAGTATAAGGTGAAGGTAATAAATTTGACCGTATGTTTTTGTATGTATGTTATGCAATATCTTCGTCAATTGTGAACCGATTTTAAGATTCTTTTCCATTAAATTATTTATAGTTCAGTGGAAAAATAAGACATAAGTCCACTCAAAAGTATCAAAAAATTTGACTTTTAATATAAAGAAAAATTCTTTAGCACCAAAGACCACATACATTCGGCAAATTTTACAGAAGACCGAAGAGTACAACCTGCCACTTTGATTTGCATATGTGGACCATGAGAAAGCCTTTGATTCCGTCGAAATTTGGGCGGTGCTGTCCCTTCAGCGGTGCCAAGTTGAATGTCGGCATATCGAAACTCTGAAGTGTTTGTACAGCAGGGCAACTAGAACTATTCGAGTAAAGAACTAGGGTTATATCCCCGAAACTAAACGAAGACGCTTTCAAGCTAGTGGACTGGAAAGGTCACCTTCGATTTTTGACGATATAGTCCTTATGGCAGAATCACTGGAGGACCTAAGTACTATACTCAATGACCTCAATAATGTCTCCCAACGGACAGGTTTTAAGCTGAACATGGACAAAACAAAAGTCATGTGTAATGTCCATGCCACACCTATTCCAGTAGTTGTTGGTAGCACTAAGGTCGAAGTTGTTGACGAGTATGTTTACTAAGGAGAAATAGTCCAACTAGGTAAGTCCAAATTTGACCAAAATGTAAATCGACGGATTAAACTCGGCTGGGTTCGGGAGATTGCGACACATCTTCTCGTCAGGTATATCTCAAAACTTGAAAACGAGATTGTACAACCAGTGCGTGTTGAGAGTGATGACTTATGGATATGAGACGTGGTCCTTCACAGACGCGGAAGCTCAAGGTCGCTTAGCGAGCTATGAAGAGGGCTATGCTCGGGGTTTAACTTAAAAACGAGGATACCGCAGTAGAACCAGAATAACCGACATAGCCCAACGGATTAGTAAGAAAGCTTCTCGAGTGGCAGCCTCGTACCGGCAGGCGAAGTGTAGGGTGTCCCTCCACTAGATGGAGTGACGACCTTGTAAGACATGCAGGAAGTCAATGATGCAGGTGGCTCGGGAAGGTGCTTTGTGGCATTCTTTGGGGGAAGCCTATGTTCAGCAATGGACATGTGAAGGGCTGTAATGATGAGTATGGAAGATGATATAAAGATAAATCCAATCGGCTTTTACTTTATATTAAAAGCCTAATTTTTCTTTATATTTTAAAGTCGAACAACTAAAAGGAACAATATACTTAACATCTGTTGAACTTGTGGCTTTTACACTACAATATATTATGCATCATGTAAAAGACACCAATTTCCCCAGGTCTTCTCCAGACACGTACACGTCGATTATCTGGATGAGTACTGATTCGTGATTTGTCAACGAAGAGACAGTTTTGCCAAATGTTTTCCTCCTCATTTTCTTCATTTTGGTCTGAGTGGTAACTTCAAGTCCAGAGGCGGCCCGCACTTCTGTTTTTATTGTAGTGGCGTTGATTGTTGGGTCACGGGCTGCTAGCAATCTGACATAGCACTTCTGAGCAGCAGTTGGGTGACCACTGAAGGGTAGTTCAGATAAATTATCCATGCCGTCGTACCTCTGCAACGTGGGACACAGGATTGAGATACAGCAACTCTTCGTGCTATTTCTCTCGTGGAATATTCTCCTTCCCTCAAAGTTACAATTCTTGCTCGTAAAACTTCTGATAATCCTCTTGGTATTTTTTTGATCACAAAATTCCTCGAAAAAATATTTTAAATCCGTTAAAATTTACTAAGTCAGATTTCTGAATGAGCGTAAGCTTGGATTGAATTTATTTTTCTATGGAAAAACAATTGAATTTGATTTCTTATTTTGAATTCTAATTCTATATTTTTAAGTAAAGAATCTAAAAAGAATAAGAAATTATAATATAGTCTACCGTAATAAAAAATATTTCGATTTTTCAAACTGATCACAAACTTTTTTTGACGTGTACTTAATATTATTTGTTTGTTGGTATATGTTTTTTTTAATGTATAAATTATGACAAAGTTCTCGTTATAGAACAGATGAAGGTAAGTGACTAACTGAGTTATCAGAACCGCCATTGAGAATGGTCCATTTACTCATAACAAGGCATTCGATCTTAGTCCTCAAAAGTGGCAACGTATTTGAATTTTGATCCTTATTCAAAGACAGAGGTTCTTTGATTGTGATGGTGTCACCCTTGGTTATAGATAAAATAGGCAAAATAATATAAATAGTCGTAGCTCAGGGGCCAAGTGCTCGTCGTAAATTTCACAGTAAGCGAGCAACCCGAGTTCGATCTCCGCCAGCACCAATTCATTATTGTTAATGTGTTTACTTACCATGTGCTCGGCGGTGGAGAAAACGAAGTGAGGAATTCTGGATGACTGCGAAACGAAAATGATTAGGAAGACATGTGAAGTCTGCCAACACGCGGTCTTCAAGGCAAGATTGAATAGACTATAGGCTTTTGTTAAGTCAGTACGCTTCACCATCTTCAGCTTCATCACCTCATACCATCCTTGGGTATAGTAGTTAAGCGCTGGCTTAGAATAGTAAAAAAAACGCATTATGGTAGCGCGGCGGCAGAGGACTTTTTTCCCATTAAATTACCTTAATTAGAGGAGGACATTCCCCTTTATGTTACAATTTATGGATGAGGTAAAAATGTAGAATGCATAATAAAAGTTATACGTATATTGTTACCTTTTTTACTTTTTAGGCGAAATTAGGCATGTAAGAAATGAATTAAATAATTAAAAGCATTTTGACGATCACAAGTGTTTTGCATGTCTTATAAAATTTAATAATGAAAGTACAAATTATGCGTGTTTATCACATTTGTTTGCTTCCTTACAATATTTACATATTCGATCAAAGAAAATAAAATGTGGTATTCACAAATATAATGTTAAAGTATGTTTTTATCAAACATCGTTTTACTGAGTATTGGCCGCAATCCCCATGTCATTGCTTTGCACGTCGGGTCAGCCGGCAGCTGCGATCCGGATTATTGAAATATAATATAGCTGGGTCACTGCAATATTTTTCCTAAAACATATAATATTTCTGGCAAGCAAGCAGTAAGCTGTATAAAATGGGACAATATTTTCTACTTACATTATTTATTTTATAAATTCGACTAATATTTGTTCAATATACATTTAAAATTTATTTTCATTTTTATAAGAAATCGAATTTTCATTAGAAAAAAATTAACTTCAAATCAAAATTATTGGTCAACGTAAGTCGTATTGTTCCTTTCCTTCCTATCCATGAACTATGTATACTTCAATCTTATTATATTCTTTATAAAAATCGTAAGGTGCTTAAATTATTTGCAAATGCCAAATTATTCTTTAACTCAGAAATAGTAGACACGCATAACCTACGTACCACACAACACAACAAGGACTAACAAAGTGAAAGCCAACTTTAAAGAACTAGAAAGAATAAAATAATTTCACAGTGAAATTATTTTATTCTTTAAGTGCTTTGAAGTCGGCTTACTTTTTATTATTAGAAGTTTTTTTATATTTTGAGTGGACTAAGGAATAACACAATCTCAATTTCGTCCAAATAGTTCCTTTAAAAATTTCATTTTTTCAATTTATATGGAGCCACCATTAAATTATAATAAAAAAAAGGAATCATCAAAATCTACAACTAACAGTTTTACAATTGAAGTAGATATCACGTAACGTACTTACAAAAATAGACATCCATAAGTCCACTGATTGTAGTGGCTCTGCCCACGGACACCTGCAACCAACTTCAAACTTCAAACAAAGAAGGCAACTGCACCTTCGCTGTGCAAGTAAGTTCTTTCACCGAGTAAGTTTTTACAAGAAACTCGTGCTTTTACAAAGTTTAACGTGGTCTTGAAAACCGTCTTAAAAATATAGCAGGACTGTATGAGCTCGTGTTATTTCCAATAATCCAGATCGCAGCTGCCGTGGTCGACTGGACGTGCAAAGCAATGACATCGGGATTGCGACTACTTCAAACTTCAAACAAAGAAGGCAACTGCACTTTCGCTGTGCAAGTACTCTGAAATAGTTCCGCAATTGTTACTGCAGTTGAGGCAATGGTTGACTTGCAATAAAGTTTAACGACCCACGGTATAGTCAAACAAAATTAAAATATAAAACGTAATAATGCCGTTTTGTGAGACTTGGGCTTGACCCTTTGTAGTAGGTTTTTACATGAAACACGTGCTTTTTACAAAGTTTAATGCGGTCTTGAAAAACGTGTAAAAAGATTTTACTAAAATACATATACCTACATATATCTAATATCCAATCAAATTCAGAATAATTTTATTGACCGAATAAAAAAGATCGCGAGCGTGTGTGAGTGAAGTGAACCTCATGAATTTTGTACAGGCTTTTAACGCATCGAGTTTAGCTTTTTATAAACATCTCTATTTAGAGCTTCAAATTCAGAGAATTTAAATTTATATCAACATTGTAGAGCCATGCTGCAGCTATATTATGATTGCAGCACGAATGGGTCGGCTCGACTGGGGTAAGATTGTGTGCTCGTTTGTCATCGTTATTCTTAAAAAAATCTTAGACCTTCACGTCAAATAAGAATCAATAATCCAATAAATTCATATTAGCGGTTTGTTTATTTAGGTCGTGAACTTTACCAAACTTCAGTTCAATTAAACTTTACAAAATAATTGCTTAGGGAGTAAAATAAGATGGCGTGTGTAATTCATGATCTGTTGATTACTTCCATCCGTGGGTCATCAGAGACACTTTCGTCAATCAGCAACGCGTGCTGGTGAGGTAACTTTTTTTTTTCAGAATTAAAGTTACAAACGGGATTATAGCCTACTTGATTGTCACCGGTTACAACAGCCCACCAGTACCCAACTTTTTCTTTTAAAAAACAAGTTACCCAGGCACTAAGATTTTCTCCTGTATTATGGAGGCAGTTCACACATAACTTGCACTTTGCACAAACATCCATAAAAATTACTTATAGCATATAAAAGAGGCATGAAAAAATACAAGTACTTGTTCCGTGTGGATTCGAACCCAGCTCTCGGTGCCATGACTCAATGCTAACTGCGCCACAGATCCGTCAAACTTAATACATTGAATACTACAGGTTCTGGCACTGTGCAAGCACTATTATTTGCCGTATAAATAGGTAAGTGAGTGATAATTTTAAGGACGGTCTTCTAGGCAAAAGGACGAGAGGAGGCGATTTACCATCTAGAGCTCCATCTCCGCTTATCATTTAGCATTGGATTAGCAAATAATATATAAAAATTGTTTTAGATAAGCGATGGAGAACAATTTTAATAATATATGAATCCGCGCTGTTAATCAGCCTGCACTCTGCAGGCGGATTAGAAGTGCAGCGTAGTTATGCAGCTGCCTGAGAGCCTCTTGACATGGGACCTAATGCTCTTCTGCTAACATGTAGACCAGAGATTATCAAACTTATTTATTTTACCGCCCCTTTGAAAATCAATTATTTTTCAGCGCCCCTAATTTTTATATACACCTCAAAACTTAAAACCACAATTTTAATTAATTAAGTTATGGTGTGCTATATTAGTTTGTTCTGGTGTTTAAAGATACATTCTAAACTAGACATTATTACTAGTGAGAGCAATTAAAACAAAACTTTATAATATTAAGAATATCATCATCATCATCATTACAGCCCTTCACAAGTCCACTGTTGAACATAGGCCTCCCCCAAGGAATGCCACAAAACACGGTCCTGAGCCACCTGCATCCATCGACTTCCTGCATGTCTTACCAGGTCGTCACTCCATCTAGTGGGGACGCCCACACGTCCGTTGACATGAGGCCGCCACTTGAGAACCTTTTCTCCCACAGGTTTTCGGTTCTTCGAGCTATATGGCCGGCCCATTGCCACTTCAGCTTACTAATCCGTAGGGCTATGTCGATCACTCTGGTTTTACTGCGGATTTCTAAGTTTATCACGCAGAAGAACTCCGAGCATAGCCCTCTCCATAGCTCGCTGAGCGACCTTGAAAACGAGACTGTCGTTTTCAAGTGTTGAGGTATACCTGACGAGAAGATGTGCCGTAATTTCCCGAACGCTGCCCAGCCGAGTTGAATCCGTCGATTGACCTTTCGGTCGAAGTTGGACTTACCTAGTTGGACTATTTGTCCCAGGTAAACATACTCGTCAACAACTTCAAGCTTAGTGCTCCCAACAACTATCGGCATAGGTGTAACATAGACGTTATACATGATCTTTGTTTTGTTAGCCTCCTCATCCGGCCAGCAGTGAAGGACCACGTCTCAGTTCCATAGGTCATCACTGACAACACGCACTGGTTGTACAGTCTCGTTTTCAAGTTTTGAGGTATACCTGACGAGAAGATGTGCCGTAATTTCCCGAACGCTGCCCAGCCGAGTTGAATCCGTCGATTGACCTCTCGGTAGAAGTTGGACTTACCTAGTCGGACTATTTGTCCCAGGTAAACATACTCGTCAACAACTTCGAGCTTAGTGCTCCCAACAACTACCGGCATAGGTGTGACCTATACGTTATACATGATCTTTGTTTTGTTAGCTTCCTCATCCGGCCAGCAGTGAAGGACCACGTCTCAGTTCCATAGGTCATCACTGACAACACGCACTGGTTGTACAGTCAAGTTTTCAAGTTTTGAGGTATACCTGATGAGAAGATGTGCCGTGATTTCCAGAACGCTGCCCAGCCGAGTTGAATCCGTCGATTGACCTCTCGGTCGAAGTTTGACTTACCTAGTCGGACTATTTGTCCCGGGTAAACATACTCGTCAACAACTTCGAGCTTAGTGCTCCCAACAACTACCGGCATAGGTGTGACATGGACGTTATACATGATCTTTGTTTTTTTCATGTTCATCTTAAGACCTATCCGTTGGGAGGCACTATTGAGGTCATTGAGCATAGTGCTTAGGTCCTCCATCGATTCCGCCATAAGGACTATATCGTCGGCAAATCTAAGGTGAGTGATTTACTCGCCGTTGATGTTAATACCGGATCCTTTCCAGTCCAGAACTTTTAAAACGTCTTCCAATGCAGCGGTGAAGAGTTTCGGGGATATTACGTCACACTGTCTTACACCTCTCTGCAGTTAAATAGGTTTCGTACTCTGGTTCTGTACTCGGATAGCCATCGTAGCCCTACTGTACAAACACTTAAGCACTTCTATATACCGACAGTCAACTTGGCACCGCTGAAGGGACTGCAGCACCGCCCAATTTTCGACGGAATCAAAGGTTTTCTCATATCCACATACGTCAGACATAGTGGCAAATTGTACTCCTCTGACTTCTGTACTATTTGCCGAAGGGTATGTATGTGGTCTATGGTGCTAAAGCCTTTTCGGATACCGGCTTGTTCGGGAGGCTGGAAGTGCGAGACAGTTCGTAATGACTCTCGAAAACAGCACGTAGACGCGGCTCAGAAGGGAAACCGGTCTGTAGTTCTTCAAGAGAGCGTTGTCGCCTTTCTTGAGGAACAAGAACTTCAAGTACAAGTTTTCCACCCGCTTTCAGAAGCTCCGCTGTAATTCCATCATTGCCTGGGGCCTTGCCGTTTTTAAGGTGCTGGAGAGCCATTCTAATCACGCTCAGACTGACGTCCGGAATATCATCGGAATAGTATCGGATAAGACTTGCTCTTGGATCGTTACTCACACTTGCGTGTGGCTCCAACGATGATGGTACAGCTGCTCATAGAACCTCTCAATCGCACTCAAAATCTCAGGTGTCCCGGAAACGACGCTGCCACACTCGGTCTTCAGCTTCGACAGTTGGCTCTTTCTGGCAGACAGATCTCTAGCATAATATATTTTAATGAAATTAAAATAAACAATATAGATAGGTAATCAATTTTAGTTTTAAAACTAATCTAATGACATGCATGAATTTGATGATTTTTAACAAGCTTGTTGATATCAGGTTCGATTTTACTCAAAAACAGTCGTAAGTCGCCGCGTTCGGTAACATGCAAACGATTTCTTTTTTTAGTAAGCAGCGCTGTCACAGCGCTAAATCCACGTTCACACAGATATGGCGATGGGAATGCTATCAAAAATCGTTGAACCATCGACCAAAATCCAGGGTACAACTGCGGGATTGACTTTTGTAGCCGAAATTCTTCGAAGCCATTTTTGAATTTGATTTTTATTTCCTCGTTCGTTGTCAGTTATATAAGTTTTTCTTCCAGTTGGGATGATACTGCTATGTTGACATTGGAAAAAGGATCTAACACCCAGTCTGGTATTTCCAATTTCAAAATGTCCTGGAATCTTTCAATGAATTCACTGTGAAGATTTTCAAAATGTCGGCAGTAGACAAGCAAGTCGTCGTTTTTGCAGGATACTGATAAATCAGGAAAATTATGGAAATCACGTCTGCCGATATTCTTATTGTGTAAGAGCAGCTTGGCTACGAAAGCATATCATTAAGTAATTTATAAAGGTCTGTCAGGTATGCGATATCATTCTTTGATGTGATGAGGTTGACGCGCAATTCTGTGTCTTTGTTTTCCAAGAACTCTACGACAGAGTCAAACAGATTGTAAAATTGAGTCAGATAATTTCCTTTTGATAGCCAATGCACTTCTGTGTGAAAGATCAATCGGTTGAAATCTTCATCATTAGTAGCACAAAGCTGATTAAATAATCTGTCATGTCAAGAGGTGTTTCGGTTTTATTGACTGCTCTGATGACATTTTGCAATGATTGAAACAGTCGTTCACTTAAATTTCTAGCAACCAAATGATGTCGATGTATAACGCAATGTACAGCAAGCACATCTGGAATTTTGTTTTTTAAGTACGCTATGAAGCCTTTTTGACACCCCGTCATAGCTGGAGCACCATCTTTAGCAGCTGATATAATATTCTTCAAGGGAATTCCTTTTTCATCACAAAACTTTTCCAGTGTTTTAAATATGGTTTCTCCTTTTGTGTCTGTCTCTAAATTTTTAGCAAATAATAGTTCTTGACATATTTTTTCATCTTTAATAAACCTCACGTAAGACAGCAACAATGCTTCATTAGTTGTTAAAGTGGACTCATCCAACTGAATTGAAAATTGACTAGTCTTCAGATGATTGCACAATGACTCTTCAATGTTTTCAGCCATTTAATCAATTCGTTTTTGCACAGAACTATTTCTCAAAGGAATTTTTTGAATTATGTCTGCCGCCGGTTTATGGAGCACAGTAGTTTTAACTTCTTTTAGTGCCGGAAAAAATTACGTTTCTCTGAAGGTGTGTGGTTTACCTGTTTGAGCAATTAACAAAGAGATATTCTATGAAGCTCGAAGTTCGTCATCATCTTGCTTAGCAGCCACTGAAAAAAGTTTTGATACACTTGGCTGAGCATTATGCTTCTTTTCTAGGTCTTGAAAATAGGCTACATTTTTGTCCTTCTTTTCTGGATGCATTTTATTCAAATGATCTTGAAGTCTTGAAGGCTTCATCGCTTCGTTTTAAAATATTTTTGAACAAGGAAGGCAAAAAGGCAAAGATGGATTTGTCGAATTTTCTATGAATCCATATTTAATATATTCTGCACTATGCTTCCGACATGGCTTTGTTATTCCAAATATGTAAATAAAGTGTTGAACTTAAATACTTGTTTAAAGATTGCGCGCGAAACCACTAATGAAAATATAAAAATTATTACGAGCTTTTATATAGGATTAAAATACAGCACGAACCGACAGGAATAAGACAAACACACACAAACTCGTTTATCTCTTTCGACGCTCAATCGTACTGAGCAAGTTAAGACAAGTATCGATGAACCAGCCGATTGCTACCGGATTTAACCAATAGCGTTATTTAACAAAAACTTGTTACAACTTGATTGCCTACGGCGTACGGGCTATCCTACGAAATCTATGTTAAGTATTTCTAGTTTATATACCATCATACAGGGCAGAAATATAAAATAATTATTCGATATTGAGTAGTAGGTAGGTTTTAATTTTAGTAGATTTTAAAATATAAAGTATCTAAATGAAATTATAAATCAACCATCGCCCTAAACCACGCCAACGCCCCCCATTTTTTTCTGGGCACCTTAACGCCTCCTTGGGGGAGGCCTATGTTCAGCAGTGGACTTGTGATGGGCTGTAATGATGATGATGATGACCTTAACGCCCCACTCTAGGTCTCCAACGCCCACAAGGGGGCTTTATCGCCCACTTTGAGAAATACTGATGTAGACTAATCTATCTAAAAAAATGATATGCACTGCGACTAGAAGCCATCTGAACATGAAATTTGTGGTGATGTTTGTAGTTGCGGCGCCTGGTAGGTAATGATGCCCATGTGAGATTTTCATTTGAGCCAGCTATTGTGGGATTCATCTCACATTTCCCTCAAAGTCTCATAGAATTTAATAAGATATTCGACAAAATATTTTTTTGTCATTTGTCATGAGTTATAATAATGAAGATAGGAAGTGGGGTCTTCCTATCTTCATTATTATCATTCATGACAAATGAAAAATAAATCTTTAGTCGAATATTTTATTTTATTCGAATCTTTGAGGTAAAATTTTATTTCGACTGTGAACTTATTTTCGCGACCTCGCTGTATTTGCAGACGTGCTTCAAAGGATGATTGAATTTATTATTCGAATGTTTGCGCGCTGTCGGCAATTACAATCCAAAAAATTTTTATCTGGCCGGAGGGATATTATTTTATTTCTTAATTAACAAAATTTTACAATGAATAGGCACAAGATTCAATCCTTAAAACTGTATTATTACAAAACGTGGTTTATTAAGAATTTCGGGTTTAAACTATAGTTTAAGAAGAATCTTTCTCTCTAAAGAAGTCCCATTAAGGCTAATTTACACTTATTAAGTAGTCAAGTAATTAGCTTAATCTTAAATTAAGAAAGCCTTAACACGTTATCAATACCTTTCATTTATGTAGTTTAGTTTGTAGTTTAGTTTGTCCGTGATGGACAAATAGAATGAAATTTTCAGGAAGCTAAAATACCCAAAAGACTGTGGGTGAGAAGATGAATATGACGCTAGGGCAAATATCTTTCATTTAGCAGGAGAATATAAAATAGAGTATTTCTCTGTATTACGGATGTAATCTAAAGTTGAACTTACATAACCAATTAGATACACTGTAATAAAATTTGCTTTAGGATTTTGTTTAAAGAATATGAGTAACAAACGAGCACACAGTCCACCTGATGGTAAATGGATGCTGTGGCCAATCATCATCTAAATTTATTCACAATCAAGAATCAAAATGCAGATACGTTGTCACCCCTGAGGACTAAGATGGAATACCTGGTTTCAGTAAAAGGGTATCCGGCTTCTCTTCACTACTATACGAAAACGCAGCATTAAGCTGTTATTTTACGCTGGTACCTATTCTGTGAGTGTGGTCCCCGCGAGCTAATCCATCTGCGCCTACAGTAATACTATTAATATAGCTGCAGCATGACTCTACCAAGTTAAAAAGAATTTTAAAAGATAAGATAGAAAGATATTTAGTTTTTAGTTAATAACTCAAAACTATTAATAATTAAGAATTTTGAAAAATATCCTTAAAGAGGAGGAAATTTTGAATAAAAAAGTCTGTAATCCCGGAATTTTATATCCATATTTATTATTGTTATTTAACGCCAAAAATAAGACTCCGCGCGACCGTTATGACTAGAGCGCATCGCCGCTGAAGACAGTTTATCACATAAAATATTTCTTATATCAAATATTAATTAAAAAATTTGAAAAAATTATGGTATCATCAAAATACTTGAATAAATAAAGCCCGGTGGAAAAAAAATATCTCGATTTTTCAAAAGTTTTAATTAACTAGTTTTTTCTAATCTCTGTTTTTAAAGAGTCGACATAAAAGATTAAATAATTGACCTATTTTTTACTTCTCATAGTCCTTCTTATATATATAGTTAACAAGATCACGTGATAAAAGTTGATTAAAGTTTTATATTTTGTTTGTTATAATTTTTTTAAATGAACAAAGTTTAAATTCGTGAAAAATCACAATAACTGTTCATTTAATCCGCAAAGAAAAAATACAGGGTGACAGAAGAGGATTTAGCAAATGTTTTTAATTGAATAAAATTGTATTTTTGTCAACCCCTTATTAGAAAAAAAAAGTACCTATCTTTGTCATATTTTGCAAAATTTCTCCAAAACGGCACAAGCTCTTTAAATAGTTTTTACACTAAAAAAAAGGTCTTAAAAATATTAATATTTTTAATTGAGAGTTTTATTTTTATTCCTGTTTCTCTCGAGAAATATAATTTTTCCCCGAAATTGAATATATTCGCGCGAGCGTGCCTGCTCCGTCGCCCTGTAATCACCCGCGAGCTCTGTCGCAGACCGTTTTCGGACATCGTCGAGGGTGAATCCCGCGTCGTTGTTGGAGCGAATTCGTTCAAATATATTTTAGTTTCTTAAGAGTTTATACTCTATTATAAATATTTTTATGAATAGAAATACTTAATTAAGTTGATACCTGTACAATGGTAACTGGAAATATTGTTTTCTAAATAAATTAATTTTTAGTGCCCAAAGAAGAAGAAATTTTCGCGGCGACGTTGATTAGTTAAATTGAAAAATGCATTTTTATATAATTTAGATGTGGAACGACCAACATGCTCTCGTTACTTAGATTTCGACAGTTTTTAATACCTATGTAATTTTATTGTTGCATATTTTTATTAATTAGGTGATACTGAATTTTATAATTATGTATTATAAAACGCTGTTTTTATGAGTATGACTTTAATAGAACATTTTGGGGAGGGAAAGCTAGATACAGATATTTATATTTATGTACACTATTATAAAATTAAATCAAACAATTAAAATAAAAAAAAAATGCGCTTTTCTAAATGCTATATACATTCTTGGGTTTATGTTTTCTTTAAATGTTAGGCAAACCATCATCTGAAAAATGTAAAAAAATTAAATTGGAGAGGGGTTTTTCTGCGTGATAAAGTTAGAAATGAGGATATCCGTAGTAGAACCAGAGTAACTGACATAGCCCAACGGATTATTAAAGTGAAATGGCAATGGGCTGGCCATATATCTTGGAAAACCGATAAACAATAGGAAGAAAGGTTCTCTAGTGGCAACCTCGTACCGGTAAGCGAAGTGCAGGCCAGCCTCCCACTATATGGAGGGACGACATGGTCAAATATGCAGGAAGTCGATAGATGTAGGTGGCTTAGGACCATGCTTTCTGGCATTCCTTGGGAAGGCCTATATTTATATCTATATATATACGCCTTGTGAAGGGCTGTAATGATGATTATAATGAGGCCAAATGTACTTACTACGAATAATCAATCTTTATTCCTCTTCACGTATTCTCATACACTTTTCTTCACACACACACAAATAGGCCGCAAATAATACTTACCTACTACTAGTAAGCAAGAGTGAATAGGCTTCTGTTAAGTCAGTGCGCTTCACCATCTTAATACATAACCACTTACCGTTGTGGGATTGTAGTTGCTAACTACTTCCTGCAAGAATAGTGAAATTTACCCTGTGAAAGTTTTGTAGATAACATTTTCTAACCAACCATAAAAATGTATTACGTGATGGGAATATGTATATAAGAATAAAGGTTGTCTCACACGGGACAGTGATAATATAATATTATATCTTCCAGTATCTGCGCATGAAAACTTTTAAAATCTCTGAATCCCGAGGTATGTCCATATTAAGAGGCTGAATAGAGCCACATGGATCTGCATGGGGATCGTTTTGTGATTTCACATCGTTATCGAAAAAAATTGTGCTTACAATTGAGCGTATTTCAGGTGGCGGTTTGCAAAACACGATTCCACAAAATTCACTCAATAGAAAATAATTGCAAAGTAGCTTCTGAAAATACTTAAATTTTCAACTTTCTCAGATTTCCATAAAATAATGTTGAGTATAATAAGTACAATTATGTGTCACATGTTAATAAAGCTATTGGTTTTGATTTTCAAAGTGACTTGACTTTAATTAAAATAATTTATTTGTCCTTCTATATCAAGTAGCGTTTTTTGTCAACCCTACTAAATTTCACAGTGCTCGCTGAAATTTAGCGTCTCTAGACGGATCTGAATCGCGCGCTGTTATTAGTTATTATCACAAAGCTTACATTAGAAATTATTGGTGGCTTGCGATGTATAAATAGGTACCTTATTTCGTCAACAATATATATATATATATATATATATATATATATATATATATATATATTTTACCAGTTTAGTACACAATCTTTAAAATGTTCAATGAATTCAAAAATTAACTACCAATAATTATTTGATTTTCAGTCGGTGTTTTACATTTTAAAGATCAGTTATAAAGAACCATTAATGAGACATTTTTCAAAAGCGAAATCTATCCTACCTAATTTTTACGACGTTTCATCAACAACATTCTTAGTTTGGGATAAAACAAACCTTGTCAATTTAAAAAAAAACACGACTTAGTTCATATTGAAAGAAATGCAACTTACTTATTAAAAAGTTCAAATTTTTATTTCGATTAATTTAAATCGAGACAAAAATAAATGTGAAAATGCTTTTATCTGCAATAATAATTTTTACAAAAATAGCATAGACTTATAAAAGTCATACACACGGTCAATCAAACTGAAGATGATCAATTGTACTATAACATATTTAATATACTATTTCCAGTATAATGACCCAAATATCATCATTAATGTATGACTGGCACACTTAAAAGTTTATCAGATGGCTAAATGATTAACTATCATATTATGATAAGGTCATTCTTTTCTATAAAAAGCTGCAAGAAATTTTAAATAATGGACCTCTTGGTTTGTTTTACTATTCACTTAATATGGTATTTTACACCATGTAAAAAAATCAAAAAATATATATTTATGATATATGAAATAATAATTTCTATTCATAAAAATGCATTCTATATTTATATTTCAATTTTAAGAATATTTTTTTATCTGTGCCTCAAATCTGCAAAACGCTGTCCGCCATATTAGATACCGTCGTGACGTCACTGGTTAAGAGATCTAGCTAATGTGATGTGTTATTTCGAAATTTTTCAAGGTATCATTACGATGGTTGAGTTTTATTCCGAATTTTATTGAAAAGGCATCATGGCATAGCAGAAAGTACTAATATTTATTCTATTAATTCGAATACGTTTAACAGAACCCATAATCTTATATTGTGTGTAATTTTCCATGTCATTTTCCAGCTAAAACATGCAATAATCTTTATGGCATTTGAAATCAAAGCGAGTTTATTATTTCGCTTTTAGCACTAATGTTAAAGATATTATAACATAAGCTTCGGTGAGAAAGAAGGATGGAAAGAAGTTTTGTTGTATTTTTTTGTAGAAACCATGTCATTATTCCCATATATTAAAAGAAAACACGAATTACGTAAAAATTGCACTGCACTTGCAAGGGCTGTCAAAATGGCCCACAAAAGTCGGAACAGACGAGCGATTAACACAATCTATTACAAAATTTGACATGCAATAGGTCATGCACCTATCATGTCAAATCAATCTGATCAAGAAGTTTCTATGGCTTTTGAGAAACATTTTACTGATGTTCCTTTTTTGACAACAAAATCATTAAATTCTTCTCCTATTGTCGCCGAATCATTGCTTAAACAAAATGTAAAGGCTTGTTCAAATACTTTTAAATTCCATAGAGTATTGCCAAAAGATATCGTTAAATATTTTAAAACAATTGATGTTAAGAAAACGGCAGACTTATGGGGATTTGTTAAAGTTATTTTATCTATAATAGATATAATAGCATCTTATCTAGCCACCATATTTAATACAGTCGAATCTGGTGTGTTTCCTGATTTAATTGAAACATAGTAAAGTCATACTATTTAAATCTGGTAGTACATTAGACCCCGCCAATTTTAGACCGATTTCTGTACTACCAACATTTAGTAAAATTTTTGAAAAATAATTTTAGATCATAATAAGTTTCTTTAATATTAATAAATTGCTACATAAAAATTAATTTGGTTTACAAGAGGTCGCTCGACAACCGACGCTGGAGTTGAGCTTATTAAACATATTTTTGCATGGGAGAATACGAGGATGCTTTGGGTATATTTTGTGACCTTTCCAAGGCCTTCGACTGTGTTCACCATGAGACATTAATCAGAAGTTACAGTACTATGGTGTCAAGAACACAGCGCTTAAACTTATTATTTCATATTTAAGTAATAGAATACAGAAAGTTATTATCAATGGTAAAAGTTCTCCGGGTCACCTGTACTAATGGTGTCCTCAGGGCTCGATTTCTCTGGTATATTTGACTTACCTTCCTGGATATATATTAATGACTTCCTTGATTTTTAAACTTAAACGTCAATCATTTAAATGTGACGAAGTGAATAATGCTATATCAAAATTAGTGCATTGGTTCAACGTTAATAATCTATTTAAACGGAAATAAAACTAAATGTATTAAATTTACAACAACGAATGTTAAAAATCTGGTACCAATGTGTTTTTAAATGGGGAAGAACTGAGCCCTGTTGAATCCACTGTTTTCTTGGCATCACTCTCGACGACGAAAGCTTCAGTTAGGGCCCATATATCCAAACTAGCAAACAGACTAAGTTCTGTAGCCTATGCATGTAAAAATATTAGAGGTCTCACTAGTGTCGAGACAGCTAGACTAGTTTATTTCAGTTATTTCCATAGCATAATGTCTTATGGGATTTTGCTATGGGGAAATGCGGCTTGATTCAGAAACTATTTTTTTACAGAAGAGGGCCATTAGGAGCTATTTACAACCTAAAACCAGGAGTCTCTTAGAGATAAATTTAAAGAAATAAATATTAACTTTGGCTCTCAGTATATTTACGAAAATTTAATGTATGTATGTTCACAAAACAAAGTAGTTTAGTAAAAAAAGTGATATACATTCTGTAAACACTAGGAACAAGCACAAGCTAGTGATACCAGTTTCTCGACTCCACAGAGTCAGTAATTCATTCTTGGGCAATGTATACGCTATTACAACAAGGTCTCGGAAAGTGTAGGCTCTCTCTATTACCAAGTTTAAATGTTTTGTTAAGCTGAAACTGTATAAAAAGGGTTATTATAGTATAAATGAATATATAATTGATAATAACCCCTGGGAATGATGTGGTCGCTTCCAAGCAGTTTCTAAAATAAATTTTGTACTTAAATAGTTTGTACAACCATTAATGTAAAATTTACTTTAAAAAAGTCCGCTGGGTTTCTTGCTGGTTCTTCCCAGGACAGAGTTTTTTCGAACCAGTGGTAAAGTAAAAATGACTTTCAATAAGAATTACACATGTAATCTATATTGAATAAAAAATTATTCTATTCTATTCTATTCTATTCTATTCTGTCATGATGTTTTGTTTTGTATAAACGATAGTTAAATATAAGTCATACTTACCTCAAAGTGATTTTCACAGAAGTATAGTTCAGATTTAGCTCTCTTCTTGCCAGTATTAACCAAGTATTTTTATATTTAAATCAGTTGGCACTTGAATCCATAACTTCCCCGGCGTTCATATGCTCGTATTTTTGCATTCAGGCACAACACAACAATGATATAGATGATAATATCTCATTACTAAATATCCAAAAGTATCTTATTCCTTTGGAAAATCGGCAAATTTCTAGGTCAGTGACGTCACAAGTTGAACACCATGGTGGCTAGCGTTTTCACGCGAAAATTTAAAACGATAGATTAAAAGTAATTTTTATGGCTCTATTCGGTATTAAAAATATATATATAAAATTATAGTAGTTCATTATCACTCTAGGATTCATTTAAAACTTTTTAAAAATGGATGTAATACCCTATTACCAAAAAAAAAAATTGGTTGCCTGTAAAGTCGGTATACGGGCGAAAGTTTTACGTGACAACGACTTTGAGTGGTAAAATAATTTTATTATGTCTGTCTCTCTCGCTCTTAGGCGGGCTAACCATGCCCGAGTGGAAGGGACGCGTGCCTTTCACTCGCTCTCATTGTGAGCGCATAACGTGAGCGGAGCGTAACGCAGTTTCTTGAAGTGCCACCCTGCAAACCAATTTATAAGACGTTGTCACGTCAAAACAAGATGGACTGATCTCAAAGTTTACTTTCTTTTGTAAAAAGTGCTATTTAGAATTTTATGCAGATGATAATTAAAGTTTCTATGTAAATAAGTGTAACACAGTAGGTGTTGTATTCATTGGTAGCGGCCATCCATATTTGGAACAATTTTCTGAAGCATTTTCATTTTCTGTAC
>JAGSMP010001645.1:0-45492 GCA_029286625.1 Parnassius orleans | reverse complement strand
ACCAATTTTATAGACGTTGTCACGTCAAAACAAGATGGACTGATCTCAAAGTTTACTTTCTTTTGTAAAAAGTGCTATTTAGAATTTTATGCAGATGATAATTAAAGTTTCTATGTAAATAAGGGTAACATAGCAGGTGTTGTATTCATTGGTAGCGGCCATCCATATTTGGAACAATTTTCTGAAGCATTTTCATTTTCTGTACAGAAACCGGCAAAGCGCACTAAGTCTATAGCAGTTTTCCAAGCGAATGGCACTTATATGTTTTAAACCTAATTTATTGTGCAACAGTTGTAGTATTTCATCTGTTATATTAGTCACAGATGCCTCTGGGATGCTATTAAAAACAATGACGATGCCACATGTTAATAGTATCAACATTCTTCATGCACTCATGAACCTGCTGCCGTAAAATATTTAGCATTTTGATAACAAGTTGCTTAAAGGAGTAAAATTCTTCCTGTAGTTGTACCAGTGTTGGGTTTATTGGAGTGGATGCATCCTTCAAGCGTTTCACAAATACGGCCATTTTCTGACTCCAGCAATCTTCCAACTCTCTCTGCATATTCTCAAAATCCATGAAATTTGCCATTATTCAAGCACTGATACCACGAAAGTTATTTACTATGTAAACAAGTGAACACTGTTACAAATTGAGGTTATGATGGGAGGTGAATTGTGAGTATTTAACGATTTAAATTGTCATACTTATTAAACACTGAATTAAAAACAAATAACTAGTTATTATATTAGCACAAATAAAAATTATATTCAAAATTATATTTTGATCATAAAATACATGAGAGCACTTTGTAACTGTATTTATTCAAAACCTACCCGCCGAAAAAGCGATCAAACCTCGAAGAAACAATAATAACGTAAAATATCTATATTAGGATAATGTTAAAAAGTAAATTCGAACGAACCAGCGCGCGAAAGAATACGAGATATTATATTTGAGTTAAACAGATAAACCTACTTGACTCTTCGTTGTAGGATATACGTTTGAGAGTAATATAGATAATATCTAATATGTATTAACATACTTAGATATTACAATATATTCTATGAATCTAAGCAAATGAATTTCATCAAAATCGCGTATCCGTGTAGTACTTAGTATTTATGACACATATGGTAGTACTGAATACTGACTTCTTTAAAGAGTTACAGATTCACGTAGACATCAACCGATATATAGATATTGAAATATATAAATTCAATATCAGATATTCAAATCCAATACAAAGATACGTTTTGTTATAGGGTGTTAGCAATTATTTATTGAATGACCATAATTTTATTGAAATTGTCTTTTGAAATATACATTTAACTTTAATAAATGTAAATCGGATGTCCGCTTTTGTATCATTGAATTTTCGGTAAGATTTTTACTGTAATAGTTTCGGATTTGACCCCTAAAAGGAAATATAAAAAGGCTGTCACGTCCCAAGCGGGTCATTCGGTTATAAGGTGTTAAAAGTATAAGAGACTTTAGTGTTTGTGTAAAGTGTAGTGTAAGTACTATGTAAAAAGTGATTATTTATACAACAATTAGTCGTAAGTTATGAACAGATTAAAATAAAAGTGATATGATGTAATCTAAATTGTATTATTTGCTAACAAGGGTAAAGGTACTTGTATCTTACAATAAACAATACAATTCTTCTACTCGATACTAGAGGGTACGGTTTCTTTACTCATGTGCTAGTGGTGCCGGATAAAATTGTGCGAGAGTCGAGGTCAATCTACGGTTAAATAACACATAAGTCAAGTAAAGATACAGCCTATATACGTCTCACAGATGGGAAAAGGTCACAGTTGTGCGTGCTTGGCGGTGAAGAAATATATCGTGAATAAAACGGCCATGTCTGAGAATTAAAATATTTCAACGACATGTTGTGAAATCCGCCAATGCGCACTGGAGCAGCAAGATGGATTAATTGTTCCACATTTTAATATATAATACAAAATTTATAATAAATTTGGTAGAACAAAGTATCATAACGGCAGTACGAATGAGCCAGCTATTCCGGGGAAGGAACACGCTCTCACATAAGACTGGCGTAAATTAGCAGCTTACGCTGTAGTTTACAGCAGCTTTTCTGGTTATGAGATTATGATTCCATCTCCTTAACGCATATCTACATTTTGATGCTTAATCGAGGATAGACGTAGGGTGCCGTGCCAAACATCCACATACCATCAAGCGAACTGTGTGCTCGCTTGTCATCCCTATTCTTTAAAAAATAAGTGCCAAAGGATCTCATGGATGCAATGGTGGAATGAAATGCAATGGTCTACGCTATGTAAAGTGTCCAGAAGAGTAATGGGCAACAGTGTACATTGATTAAATAAATAAATTAGATTTTATTATATTATATTTAAAACAAATAATGCGTTCAGTAATTAGCAAATCGACGCAATAAATCGTACCAATGCGTATCGGAATATTTATTTGTTCGTTAATAATCTCTTATTATAATACAAAACCATTACCAATTTTCTTTATTGTGTTTTATCAAAAATATTTATTGTTAATTAAATTCAAAACGTGAATTATTTTGCAAATATAATAAATTAAGTACTGTAATTCATTCGTTGGAATATTCACGCAATTCGTAATAATGTCGTTCTATCTGTTTTTGGAAACATACTGGTTTGACCAGACCTGCAAAGTAGTAGTTATTAAATTTCTACTACTGGGCGGCACCTGATTTCTTCTGGGTGGTATCTATTTTTTTAATATTTTTTATTTTATTTCTTATGGTTTCTATTTATTAATGTCATCATTTAGATTGACGTTGATCATCAACGACCTTCTACTTCATTAATTTTTCAATTTCACCAAAGAAATCTTCAAACATTTCGGATAAAATATAGCCTAGATCACACCTGGCATTGCACTCAATTTGTCCGTGGAGTTTCATCATAATCGGTTTAGTCATTTCCAAATAACTTTTTGTTGTCTTATGGACAGACAAAGAGACAGAAATTTTACAAATATTTAATAATATCTTTATTGAATTCAAATAAGCTCAATAAAAGGCAGTTATTTTGCTGTAATAGATAGACACTTCAATTTTATTTTAGATATCTAGAACATTATCAAAACATTTTAATATAGTATATACCCACAGAATGCAAGCAATTCATGTTGGATCCTCGCTGGCACCAATGAAATTGTTAATTAGTTTTTGGTGCTGATTTATCACGTGCCTATGAGGCAACTCCTCTATGTAAGGATCGATATATTTCGAGGAGTTGTGCAGTCTGCCCACACGCAATGTAAGAAATAAGTAGACATCTGTGCCTAGCTGTGGGACGTGTACATGCGGCATTTTTACTTTTTACCTCGGAACTATAAGCAGATAAGTTAATATTGGCTTGATCATAATACAGGAAACTATATATTCAAATTTAAGAAAAAAATATCAGCTTTAACGTGACACAAACTCATCGTAGTCCGATAGAAGTATATGAGTCGGAATAATCTGCAGTTAACTAACGGGTGGAGACGAATAGTGACGATTTTGGCACGGTTGCGGACAGAGCGAATATGTTTCGCGAAGGTAATGCCGTGGTCGAATGTGACCCCTAGGTATTTGGCCGTTGATTGCCAGGGGATCTGGCGGGCGTACGATACGTACAAGAAATCGATAGGTGGTCCCACCTATCGATTTCTTGGGATTTTTTTTTTTGACGATTAAGAGTGGCGGCCCTTTGAAAGTGTGTTGCTATACTTTTCTCAGGATTCACTGCGATTCTCCATAAGCGGAACCAATCGCTTAAGCGGTTGACAGCTATTTGGAGCATCTTGGTAAGAATTCTTTTGTTATGATGGGCGACGAAAAGTGCCGTGTCATCGGCGAAAAGATCATGCTAGTACAAGAGACCTTCTTGAAGCCTAGCCATCGCATCGCCATTGCAAATTACACCTCAGTTAGAAATGATAGGTTGACCAGCCGTAGAGGCGGCACCTTGCACTGCGTACCGATCGACGCTCCCCCGTTAACTAACATAGAAGTTTCTATATCTAAAGTAGCCATTTCTGGCCATCCACCACTTACCATAGTTTCGGCGTATCAACCGCCGCTCAAATGTATAATGGAATCAGACTTTGTCGTATTACTCAATCTAGGCTTCAGTGTCATAATAGCTGGAGATCTCAACAGTAAGAATTCCTCCTGGAACTCGCTTACATGCATCCCCAATTGTAATGCATTGTTCGATATTACGGAGCGACAAAATTTCGATATTATCGCGCCTGAGACTCCAACCCACTACCCATTCGCTACCAGTCACCAATCGGACATCCTCGATGTAGCGATCCAGAATGACAAGGCACAGATCAAGAAAGCGTTTTTTGTCGGTCTGATGGTGCATTCTGTGCACCTCTCGGACCGGGAGATTTTGACCTTTAAGGTCGTTTAGAATGTGTTCGGTCTCGAGCTCCTTGGGGAGCCCGCGGACGACTATCCGAAGTTTGCGTCCTCAGGAAGGGCGTAAGTGGAAGCTTACTTGTTGGGCGCGCAGGTGATTAGTCACACTGCGGAATACCTCAGTCGATTTGACGAACATGCGAATGCCCTGACCGGCGTATTGCACCTTTAGCAGTAAATCTTTTGGAGTCCAACCAGTTGGAAAGGTTGTTCCACTTAGACTTATCTTGACAGTGATGGTTGGTGGCGTCTTTCCCCACGTTCAGCAGGGGACCCTTCGCTGCGGCCTTAGCCGCGGGCTTGGGAGTAGAGTGAGCGCCGCGGGGCAGGTTTTTTTGCCGGAGTGACGGTGGGGACGAGGGGCCGAGTTAGGCTCTGTTTCTTTTTGGGGATTTCCATTCACAGTCCTGACACACCTCTTCCGAATGTTTCTATACATGCATGCTTGTCGGTAATTTGGCCCATATTTATATGTCGCCGGTTTGATCGATAAACTTTGTCAAGGGTTAGGTGTCTCTTGCCGACTCTTCCACTATATACATGCAGCATATATTAGCTTACGTCACTTTTTCTACGTGTCGTACCGGTAAGCGAAGTGAAGGGATGAAGTAACGCTAGGTCGTTACTTCTGGCATTCCCTTGAGGGCGGCCTATGCTCACCTGGACTTGTGAAGGGCTGTAATGATAATGATGATGATGACGATGACATGTCCAATATACTGAAGAGCTTTTTGCTTAATCCTAGTCTTATCTAGAAAACATACTTCTCTCTCATCACACGATTTTTCACACTATCAATTCAATATCAAGCACTAATTTTACTCTAATGCCACAAATTATACTATACAGTATAAAATATCTTTCTTATCACCATTTTTCCTACAGTCCACTGCTGATCTTAACCTTATAGAACTGCTTACATGTAACTGTTACGCGATTGCAATACCAGATGTCTTGATTTTGCATTTTTATGTGTTTGCGAGTACATTATACTTTTCAAAACTTTTGACTAATAAATGAATATGATAAATAAAATAAAATGTCGTACTGAAAATACAGATTTAATCCACTGTGAAAATAATCGAATTGTTTCTGTTGATTTGTCACCTGTCTTAAATTTACGCGCGCTCTGTTTCAAATCGAGCGTTCAAAAACGATTTAGGTGTTTTGTTATGCTGACAGTTTTAATACAAAATATTTTTTTAAATCAATCTAAAAGACTGCTACTATACTGCTTTATTTATTAAACATAAAATAAATATTTTTATAAAAATGTTAAAAATTAATTAGCTAAGATCTGCGTAAAAAAAATTAAAATTATGTCTAAGCGGTCAGCTATGATTCGACTCTGCGATGAGTTGAACTACAGTGTGTTTTTCGCTTTTGTAGTGGTGTTGATATTAGTAGTGACGGAGATAGTTGTTCAATTGAGGCAGGGCGGGTGGTGCTCTTAGGCCCCTTACGCACTAGCGGTAGGCCACCTAGTTGTTTCGTTTGAGCGGCCAACCGCCTGACGCAGTTGGAATAGCGACAGACCGCTATGGCGGCCAACCGCGATGAAACCGCGATGAAACCGCGACGAAAGCGCAATAAGCGGTTATATCGCTCAATAGGCTTGTTGGGCCATAAAAGAAATGGACGCCTGAATTTTTTATCGAGTTTACACGAGTTGAAAAATAAAAAAAATAATACAATCACCATTCACCACCAGAATCACATGTTGGGCGGTAAAGAAAACATCGTGAGGAAACCTGTATGTCTTTTCCTTACGATGTTTTTGTTACTACCGAGCACGTGTGTTTTTTGCGCGAGACGATTATTGCCTCCTTACCTTTAATGGCAAAGCATTGATTTATATTTGTTTATCTCGATGTGGCAAAAGGCCTTTGTACTGCACAGAACGGGTACGATTTTCAAAGGTGAAAGATTAAATTCCTTATTACAAAATGAAATAAGAAATCCATCTATCCATCCATTACAGCCTACAAAAGTCAACTGCTACATGAGCTTCCCCCGTAGATTACCGCATAATTGGCTATTTTCCGCAATTTTCTTCACCGTAGATTTTTGATACATTTGAGTCGTTATCAGGAAGATGCTGTCCATCTTCTGTTTCAGTTTCCGTCATATTTTATGACATTTAGTGACTACATTATATTATATTATTGCCGTGTAGTGGCGGTTAAGAATATCCACTACCCTATATCTTCCCGTGGTGTAAACTCGAAACGCGTACAAACACATCGGCGGCTCGCCGAAACTAAACCGCCAGTGCGTATAAACACAATGGCGACCAGCCGCGAAGCGCTGCTGTTTCGTTCAACCGCTGCGGTTGAAATTTTGTGGCGGTTAAGTCCGTACGATCACAAGCGGATGTATATTAAACTGGAAAAGCGGCTAACCGCGCGGTTAGCCACCCTCGCGGTTAACCGTTAGTGCTTATACTCTCTATACCACTCTCTTGAGTGTTACCTAACCAGACGGACTCCTCGACACGATGAGAATCCTATCACCTATGTCGCTGGGCACATGCATACACTCGTTTCTGGATTTTGATTGGTAGAATTAAATAAAATATATTTTCTTAAATCAAAAATTTGTTTCTCAAACGTCATTTCTAAAATGTACTTCAATTTCTTGTTGAGATATCTAGGAATGGCGAACGAAACAGCGAAAGAAATGCCACTTATATCCTGTTTCATGTTATTTTTAATTGTTAAAATAAAATAGTATGTTTCGCGTATGAATTTGCCGCGCTGCTTTGTGTGTTAGAGGACTTTTAATTTATTAAACATATTTTTAAATTAAAAACTCATCTCTGTGCTAGTTAAGAGGATAATAATTTGAAGTAAATTTCAAAGATCGCGAACAACTCGAGTTCAATCCTTGTCAGTACCGCCTTTAATGCAATTTTAAGTGTTGGTTTATAACGTGCTCAGTGGTAAAGGGAAACATCGTGGGGAAAACCTGCATGTTTGAGAAGTAAATATTTCAAGGAAAATTTAACTCCGTCAACTCGGACTAGAGCAGCAGATAATTTACTCCATAATCTTCTAAGAAATGATAAAGGACAATAGTGAAAGATAAAATATAGATTTTCGATTTTTCCGGACTGTTACGACTTAGGGACTTTCAAGAAAAGAGTCTATTCTTTTTTAAAAGACTGACAACGCCCTTGCAATTCCCCTGGTGTTGCAGTTGTTCATGAATAAAATAGAATAGTATAGAATAGAACATTCTTTTATTCAATATAGATCACAACTGTAATTCTTATTGAAAGTCATTCTTTACTTTACCATTGGTTCGAAAAGAAAATCTCTGTCCTGGGAAGAACCCAAGAAACCCAGCAGGACTTTTTTAAAGTAAATTTTAGGAATAGTTGTAAGCTATTTACAAAATTTATTTTAGAAACAGCTTGGCAGCGACCAGGTGTTATTATCAACCATGTATTCATTTATATTATAATAACCCTTTTTAAACAGTTTTTGTTTACTAAAATATTTAAACTTGGTAATAGATAGAGCTTGTATATTTTCTGGGACTTTGTTGTAGTAGCGTATACATTGCCCCAAGAATGAATTACGGACTCTGAGGAGTCGAGAAATTGCTACCACTAGCTTGTGTTTGTTCCTAGTGTTAACAGTGTGTATATCAATTTTTTACTAAAACTACCTTTTTTTGTGAACATATAATTTTTGTAAATATACTGAGAGGCCAAAGTTACTATATGTATTTCTTTAAATTTTTCTCTAAGAGATGCTCTTGGTTTTAGGTGGTAAATAGCTCTAATGGCCCTCTTCTTTAAAAAAAATAGTATCTAAATCAGCCGCATTTCCCCATAGCAAAATCCCATAAGACATTATGCTATGGAAATAACTGAAACTGAAAGTAGCTGTCTTGACCTCTAATATTTTTTAGAGCATAAGCTGCAGAACTTAGTCTGCTTGCTAGTTTGGATATATGGGGGACCCATTGAAGCTTTACGTTGAGAGTGATGCCAAGAAAAACAGTTGATTCAACAGCGCTCAGTTCTTCCCATTTAAAAACACATTGGTATTCAGATTTTTAGCATTCGATGTTGTAAATTTAATACATTTAGTTTTATTTCCGTTTAAATGTAGATTATTAACGTTAAACCAATGCACTAATTTTGATATAGCAATATTCACTTCGTCACACTTAAATGATTGACGTTTAAGTTTAAAACTCAAGGAAGTATCATCAGAAAATAATACTATATCGTGATTATCCCCTACAAGGGAAGGCAAGTCATTAATATACACTAGAAATAGGAATGGGCCGAAAATTGAGTCTTGAGGGACACCCATTAAAACAAGTGACCCGGAAGAACTTTGACCATTAATAATAACTTTCTGCATTCTATCACTTAAATATGAAATAATAAGTTTAAGTGCTGTGTTCTTGACACCATTGTAATGTGGCTTCCTGATTAATGTCTCATGGTGAACACAGTGAAAGGCCTTGGAAAGGTCATAAAATATACACAAAGCATCCACTGAATTCTCCCATGCCCAAAAAATATGTTTAATAAGCTCAACTCCAGCGTCAGTTGTCGAGCGACCTCTTGTAAAACCAAATTGATTTTATGAAGCAATTTATTAATTTAAAAAAAAACTTAATATCTGATCTAAAATAATTGATTAAAAATTTTACTAAATGTTGGCAGTACAGGAATTGGTCTAAACTGGCGGGTCTAATGTACTACCAGATTTAAATAAAGGTATGACTTTACTTTGTTTCATTAAATCAGGAAACGCAAAAGATTCAGCGCTTGTATTAAATATAGTGGCTAGATAAGGTGCTATTGTATCCATTCTAGATAAAATAACTTTAACAGAAACCCTACAAGTCTGCTGTTTTTAACATCAATAGTTGTAAAATATTTAACGATATCTTTGGAAATACTCTATGGAATTTAAAAGTATTTGAACAAGCCTTTATATTTTGTTTAAGCAAGGATTCGGTGACAGCAGGAGAAGAATTTGATGATTTTCTTGTCAAAAAAGGAACAACAGTAAAATGTTTCTCAAAAGCCATAGCAACTTCTTGATCAGATTGAGTTAAATTATTGTTAATATTCAATTGAAAATCCGAGTTGCGCGGTTTGACCTTGCCCATTTCACTAATATTTCGTCGCCTTAGAGGGTAGTAGAGCTATTCCACAGAACTACACTTCTGAGTTAAAGACGTTTAAAAAATAAATGATGCGAGTAAGAACAGTTATTTTAACATAAATCATCGTCATATTTTTGTAGAGAGTTCAAATTTTTACCCTAGATTATTAAAACGTGTTACCATTGAATGCTATAATTAAAAAATACCAAAATATCATGGTTTTAAAGTTACGTGGCTTAGTAGTTAGTTTCACTACCATTTTATGTACAATGTAATACTCGTATTACGGGACGTAAGTCACTTGACTCTCTTGTCTTATTGGCTTTTCAATCTGATGACATATTAATCTAATTAGATAAAAAGGCATAAGCGAAGTGGAGCGTTTGAAAACAAATACGAAATAATTACTTTTTCATTTATTTTTATTAAAGGGAAATAAATCAAATTAACAGTTAAAAAGTAATGTAGAAAAACGAGGAAGTTAAAATAAATTATTCACTTTCTGAGTTGTCACTAATTGGTCCTTCTTCCAGATCGTTATATAAAATCATGATAAACCGAAGGTATGGTACTTTGCGCACAGATCCTTCAGATCTTTAAGTTTATTGGCAGAGAGCTTTTGTTATAGAGCTCGGTGAATCGAATATAGCAGATTTGCGTAGAGTTCTGCGTATAGTAAAGATTTAAAAATTTCTTCAGATAATCTGTTTGAAAATATTATTTGGACTTCTTTCGATATTGTATCCATTTAATAACAGCCAGTTCATATTGTCACCGGTATCTGTTTTATTTTTTATTGTGATAACTGCGTTACTGTACGACTAAAGTCAATAAAATCTGAATATG
The DNA here is from genome assembly GCA_029286625.1 of Parnassius orleans. NCBI lineage: Eukaryota > Metazoa > Arthropoda > Insecta > Lepidoptera > Papilionidae > Parnassius > Parnassius orleans. The sequence continues at coordinate 35,068 of JAGSMP010001645.1, read as the reverse complement.
TCAACTCATTGATTCAGAATTGTTTTCAGACGTTTTAGTTACAAAAGGACAGTGTAAGATATCATGTGTTTCCCTGCAGAGTATACACTATCGCATCCATCTCTGAATGTCCTGACTCATAAACTTTGATTGATGGTTTGGATTGGCAAAACATTTGCATAAAAAATTCGGCAATAATAGTGTCTGATTCTGGCCAGAAGCAGTATCAGAAAGGTTATTTTTTACCTCAGAGCCAATAACGATAAATGAATCAAAGTGGCAACTTGATGCACCTAGTACCCACTCCTTCATGCCACATATAATTTGTAGCCTCAGAATCTCCTAAATTATACAATGTAATTGTAAATCTTTACTTTCTTTATAATACACCTGACCAGCCTGTAAGCTTGAGCTAGTATTTTTTTCAGGTCCATAGCAGAGCAAAGCTAGTATCACCTGATTTTGTCAAGAACATTATGTTCTCTTGCTGTTTTTTAACAATATGTAAATCATACTTTCTTGAAGTTGCTGCTTATGCTCTGGCCTATTCCCAATTGAATACAATAGTCACACACACACATTTATTACATTAATGACTTACCGAATAGCGTGATTGCCTCCAAATATCTGTTTTCGGATGATCTCAAATGTTCATGTGATGACCCGTCTGACTGCGAGGCATTATAAAGAGACATCGATGCACATGGATTATATTAAATCGTCTTCCATTTAATAAAATAAATAAAATAATAACATTCACGCGTAAACGTCCAATAAAGAAGATTATAATTTATCTGACACGCCCTTAAAAGGGTAAGGAAATTCGTGACTTAGGAATATTATTAGACGCTAAACTGACTTTCATACCATGTGACTACTGTTGTAAAAGGCCAGTAAAATGTTCTTTTGCTTTGTTTCTTCACAGTTCGACGAATTAGTAGCTTTGTACTTTACAATGCATATGTTTTGTAGTAAGCTTGAATACGGTGCCATAGTATGGAACCTCATGAGAAGAAATATATTTTGATGATAGAGAGAATTAGCGCGAATTGCGTTATGGCTATATACAGAAATATTATTATCCCTATCATATCCGTCCTTATTTGTTACTGGTATGGTTTGGACACCTAAACCTAGGTGAATTATGCAGTTATAATATACTACCTAGCAATCATCCATAATAGAATAGATAGCCTGAAGATATTAAGTAGAGGGTTATTGGCTTGAAGCGACTGGGCTATGATGTGGGGGACGGCACCATGGCGGCTGGCGCGTCTTCTGTATGGGCCGCCGGCACGCACCAGGTGCAGCGCTCAGCGCCCACTACTCGCGCTATACGGCTTATTGAGATATGCTCGCACACGATTACGAGACTGACTTATTTGCTGATAAAGGCAAAATAAAGCCTCCTTTTGATAATCCGATTTTACATAAATGTATTAATTTAATCTAGATAGTTAATTGATAATTAACCAAAATACTTATTAATCTATTTGCATGTAATCTATTTGACATCTAATCTATTTTTTTAATTTTAATTAATTAATTTGATCTATTACATGTATTCTTTAATTTATTTGACCTTTTGAATATTACTTATTATTTAAACCAAATTGCATGTTAGCATACTGTGTCAAAGCATGTACAATTGTTTAAATTAAATTAAATAAATTGATCCTTTTAGGCGATGGAAAAATCGTTTGTAAAATAAACTTAAAAACTGGCCTTTCAGGTACAACTTGACGTTCTTTACAATACTCTACATAGTCTAAGTACGATTTTCACTTAAACCAGAAGGCAAATATTTCCTCTTCGTCGTACTACGACAGTAATGTGAAGACACAGTAAGTAAAGACTTAATGTGGTCTCTAATTATATCCTTAACTACTTGATTTCTGTGGTCTTTTTCTACTCTCATATCTGGTTCAGAAACTCCATAAGGTGTCACAATCTCAACTTTCTTCGCAGATATGTTAAAAGAAGTCAAAAAATGGCTTGCATACTTGGAAACTTTGTTATCTCTAAACAGGCTATGTACCAATATTTTCTGTCTACTCTGTTCTCTTTGTAGGTTCGTTTGACAGGTACACGTTGTACACACTTACCTATGAAACACCATCTGCATGTCGGATTTCTAAGATAAATAGTCTTGTAGTAGATTTTCTTTTCTTGTAAAGAAAATTAATGTTAAATTATAATGTCACTTACGATATATCCTGAACTATTTAATACCTATTTTATTTCTTGATTTTGTTGTATATCTTTCTCCAGCTAGCTTTAAAGTTTTTGAGTATTACGTTTCCACTTAAGCGGATCTCTTTGACGTTTTCTTGTCAAAGTGTCGGAGTCTGCTTTTACTTGTAGAAGTGACGTGTTTTCGAATGTATTTACTCCATACTTCATTGTCTTCTTTAGAACTATTGATATAGAGGTAGAGTTCCGAAACCTCGTTACAGCCTGGTACATTGGATCATTTTCAGAATCAGAGGAAAGTAGGATCATGATCAATTATAGAACCTGAAAGTATAAGCAAGAAAAATTGTAACCATGTCCTGAAAGGGCATTATTATTTTTACCTGAAAATATGTCTCATGAGCTACACCAAGATTCAAAATACCTACAAACTTTGTAAAGTCTACAACAAATAAATATACAGTTAAAATTCTAGATTTGAAAGAAAATTTATAGCTAGATTACCCTAGATAATATTATATAAGTATATTAACCTTTGGTCTGTGAGTACACTAGAACCATCTGTTGTCTCAACTGTTGGAGGCACAGTTTGAAGTACATGATACGAGTTTTCGCCATTATCTTCAAATACTAAAACAATAAAAATTAAAATCAAATGTGGGTAAGTATACCATATAATTATAGCAAATTTGTATGTCACCTAGTAGTATTTTAAAATAATTAGATGTCTATTAATAAAAACATAAGTATGTACATACCTTGATTGTTTTGATTGATCAAAATCAAACCATCTTTTGTCCTCGTGATAAATTCATGATAATAATATTAATAACCACACACTGAATAATCACGAAAATATATAGCACATCAATTGCTTGTAATCTTATGAACTCACAATTATTTAAGTAGTTAATATTATTAACATAATAGATAATTATTGTTATTTTGCACAAATCACCGACTCACTCAAACCAAAATTAAACAATGCACGCACAAACTCGTAGAAATACAGAATGCGGTAAACAGGAATAAACACGATTTTTCTGTGCCAACTAAAATGTTCCCAAATAATATCGGGATTGATAAAAAATTACAAATCACAATAATCTATAATATGACAGATGTTATAATTTTTGTGGTCAACAGTTCTATGAGCTCTACAACTATTGATCACTGAATAATTACTTTAATTATGACTTGTAACCTTGAAAACATAAATCTAAGCGGCATAGAATTTTTGACTCTTTTGAAACTAACTTAAATTTATTGGCAAATTAAAAAAACCTGCTTACAGTTATGATATTCGTTATTAATGTTTATATTAGTCAATACATATGTATTGACTAATATAAACTATGGCTCTTTCTAAGTACGTTAATGCACTTAACTCCATTTCGCAAAAATTGTGGCTTATTCGTGTGGTGTGGCGACGATTTATTCTCCACGTCATTTTAATTTTATTGGATGTTTTAATTTTGTTGCTTAAATGTAAAGCCTTAGCTGTGGAGCACACTTATTTAAATATTTTAGAATATGTTTTACATACCTGTAAATATAACACTACTATTATGTGATATTTCATTATGAAGCTCTCGTATAACCTTCGCCTACTTTATAATTCCTACTGTCGCCCATTCATTACATGATTTGCGACTGTTAAAAGAGAAAGTTTTAGAAGTAAATATTCTACTAAATATGGGTGGTAATCATTTACCATCATTCATCATCATCATATATATATATATATATATATATATATATATATATATATATATATCTGTGAGCTATACTACAGTTTATATATATATATATCATAAACTGTGGCTATCAGAATCAGTATTCAAACGCATAGAAATAACTTTACTTCAGAAAACTCGACATAAAAATGATCAAATAAAATAAATTAAATAATATTTGTAAATTTTATGTGGATTGATTACCACTGCATGGAATGATAACGCGCTAAAGCGAAACAACAAGCCCCGGCGGCTGGCGGCGGCAAACATCAATCGCGCGCACGCGTCTTAGCTACAATAACTGCATCAAGGTCGTGAACTCGTCACATCACTTTTAAAATTTTACTGACTGATTGTGATAATTATGCACAAACCCTAATTCATCACTATCAAATCTACATGACGACCACCTTTTATCTCTATGCACTTGTGACACCGGCTTATATTAATATTATAATGTCTGAACACACGCGTTGCAGAACAAATATTTCAGACTTTATTTTTGCATAGGCTGCGACTATTCGCATACCCATTTCCACCCCGGTATCGAATGTTTTTTGAAATACGAAGTGACTGCTTAATCGTTCCACAGAGATAAAAATCCAAAGGTGTGAGATCAGGTGATCGCGCCAGCCAGTTGACCAGTCCACGACGTCCAATTCATCTTTCACCGAATTTTCCAAGACATGTCATTACAGGGTTATTTTGCACTTACAAGCCAAATTTGCAGAGAAGGTTCAGAATAAGTAATATAGGCAAATGGTGAAGAAATATTAATTTAAAAAAATTTCAAACTTTCTGTCATTTTTATCTTTTAAATTCAAATTGTGTGGTAATGCTATATTTTAACTGATTTTACCTCGCACACACACATTTTTAAAACCTATGCTCTGTAAAGTACCTTGTTGCACGTCTTTTAGCGCCCTTCTACTGTGCTTCTACCGTTACACCGTAAGTACCTAATACCTATGTCTGCTTGCCCGGCCCGGCCGAAATACACAGTGTTGGACTCACGTAATCGTTGCCAATGACGTAACGAAAATATTCGAACCGTGCATACTATAAAACTATGAAATGGTGATATTACATGAATATTACAAGCAATGAAAGTTTACGTGGTACATACAAAGATACTAAAGTGAGTCTTTACCGCGGTGAGAAATCAGCGCACGTGTCGTAATTAACCTACCAATCGAAGAAAAATTTACAGATAATCAAACTATTCAAGTGAGGATAATAACTTGAAAGAGTGAATCTAAACTCGCTGAAACTTTCACCGTTAGTCTTTATCTGTGTACAAAAAGTCGTGTTTTCGTCAAAGAAGTCCAAAGTTATGGAGACCGCCACAGTAAATTTATTGCGCTCAAAAACAGGTACCAAATAAGTTTAAAAAACATTTTGACAAAACGTGCACGTCTATGTTTAAAGAATGTGGCCCGTTGAACCGTGACCGTACGGCAATCTTCGGAAGCCCCCGGCGCGGAAGCAACCAGTTTGGTTTTTCGGGATACTATCGTCCGACACCGTCAGATTCCATTTTGAGGTACCAATATTAGATATTCGGACTACTTGCGTACTTTAATTGTAAATAGTTTATTCCAATTTTTTAAATACGCTATAATAAGGACAGTTGTCGATTACATCGTTGATAAGCAAAATTTTTTTATTTTATTTTATTTCTTATGAAGCACCTAAGCCCGTTAAAAGTGTAAAAGGAAAATTGGAATCATAATTCGCGTCATGTAGTTATTATCTTAAAGATAAGTAGTAAGTGTCACTAAAAAAGTAAACAGTAGGCAATAACTTGAGAAAGAAAACCGTGAATTCAATCATACACCCATAAATCACATTGAATTTGGGATAATTTTAAATAAAATTAGAAGCCTTATTTACTCGTATTTTCAAAAAATGTAATATCGGTGCATAATAATTTATTTATTTGAACTTCTATCTAAAATTTGGCTACTCTTTGAAAAATAACTCTGTATTTTAAAATATTCCTCGTTTGAGCCATTATTTATTCTGTGGTTTCATGACAATGATAATATGTAACCTGAGACTAACTGCGCTTGCGCAACCCCCTCGCTACCAGTCGTCTCTAGCGTCTCGACGATGCGCCCGTTTGTAATTAAATGCAGATTTCAGCCATAAATGTAAACGTGTCGGATTAGTAAAAATAAACAGTGTCGTTAAACCAGTGACTTTTATTTATCGGCCTGATTTGATGCAGGGACGCTCCAATTCACACATACAGTACTTAGCGACCTGCACAGTGGTGACCCTGAACTTTGAATTTGAACTTAAATTAGTGTGAAGCAACAATACAACAATGAATCGGAATACCAACCAATGCCCGTACCAGCTCCAGGATCCTCCTCGGTGAAACTGTCACAGATAACAGTGTCACGAATACCTGAATGCTGGACAGACTCACCACGTCTATGGTTCGTGCAATTGAAGGAGTAACAGCTAATCAGAAACTCGGAGATGAGGCGAGGTATCATCTGGTCATTACTAAAATGGCCAAGAACACCATACAGCAGGTCACCGATCTCTTACTCCAGCCTCCGAGCAAAGTAGGGTTCTGAAGAGACTAGCAGTATATGAAGAATCGGAAATCGCCAGATACAAAAACTAAAGCGAAATGGACCCATGAGCAAAACCATCACAGCTACTCCGTCGTATGCATCGCGTGGAAAGCACCTGACGAAACTCTTCGTATTTTATGGCAAGGGCATCTGCCGCCAGCAGTGATGATGAAAGACCTGGAGAGCTTGGCGAACGTAGCAAATAAGGTAATAGAGACGACTCGGTCGGCGCATGTAAACGAGGTTGCGCAGATATCAAACGATAAAATCCTCGAAGAGATTGCCAAGATCGGAAGAAGGATTGATGCGTTGGAGCGCTCAAGGCCAAAACGGCGACAGTTTGGCAGAAAGCGATCACTCGCGTGGCCGTAACCAGTCCCAGCGAAGCCGAAGTAATAATAAAGTTATGCTTTTATCATGCGAGATTCAAGACCAGAGCTCACAAGTGCGTGAAGCCCTGCACATGGGTGGCTCCAGAGGACGAGGGAATTAAGCGGTGTGCAGCCAATGGCGGATGTCTGTACAGTCTTACTATCTCACCGCCTCAGCGTCACAGACCTCAACAGTGGATTGCGATTCCTAGTGGACACTGGTGCCAACGTTTCAGTGATACCGTACAAAAAAAAGTTATTTGGTGAAAATAAGTGTTCGGACTATAAATTTTAGGCAGCTAACGGTTCACAAATTAATACTTACGGGTACACAAACGCTTGTTCTAAATTTAAAATTAAGAAGGCCGTATCGGTGGACTTTCATAGTTACCGACGTCAAGCAACCAATAATAGGAGCCGATTTTCTTAAACATAACAAGCTTTTGGTGGACCTAAGTGAGCGTAAACTGATCGATAAATTAACCAATTTAAGTTTAGTAGTGTATTTAGTGAATTATCGGGAACCGCCTATCCATACCCGATCACCCATATTGTGATCACCCATATTACGATCTTCTACGTAAGTTACCGGACATCACCAAGCCAGTATCGTATAAGGAGCCCTACGCATCACGGCGTTTATCACCACATCGAGACCACAGGCCCGCCAGTATTCGCACGGGCCAGGGCCTTCTGCCAGACCGGTATAATAACGTACGAGGAATTTCGCATTATGCAGGAGCTTATATGCCGACCGTCAAAGTCTGCAGCCAACCCTACATGTGGTGCCTAAAAATGGTGATCTCCGGCCCTGTGGTGATTACCGCCGGCTCAACGCTATCACTAAGCCGGACCGGTATCCAATACCACGGCTGCAGGATTTTACCTACCTACTGGCTGGCAAACAAATTTTTACTAGGCTAGATGTTAATAGAGCCTATCACTGCATTGAGATTGTACCGGAGGATGTGGAAAACACTGCTATTATCACTCCGCTTGGCTTGTTCGAATTTAATCGCATGGGATTCGTTTTGAAAAATAGCTCACAAACGTACCAACGGTTTATGAATACGACTGTTTTGCAAGGTTTAAATTTCTTATTCTGTTATATTGATGACGTCATTATAGCTAGTTCTATTGAAGACCATAAGAGTCACCTAGAACAGTCATTCAATGGACAGAGACAGCATCAGATCGTCTAAAGCCAGCTTATCTATTAGCTGATGATAACGGAGCCAATGCACAGAAAAGCACTCCGTGCTCCATACCGCTAGAGGAACATACAAATGAAGATTCATCTCAGAGAGGTTCAGCAAACCCCAAACCCTCAGACCATGGCACAGTCCAAACCGATAACGGTTTGCGAAAATTAACTAAAAGTGGTCAAGTAATAAAAAAACCGACATGTTTTATTTAGTTTTTAATAATTATCTCTACATAAAAAAAATAATTGTCTAACATTTTTATAGACATTTTAATTATATACATTTAACTATACTCATTATATTTTATTCTATTTTTACAAAAATTTTACATCTTTACATTTTGTACGCATTACTGATAACTTGATGTATGCTTACAATAAAGTAACACATTTTTTGTCATAACTTTGTATTCTACTTACCGTCTATATATTTATTTAGTCTATGACAGTTTTATGCCTACAAGCTACTTACAGTATGGAAATAAGGTTTGTTAAGTAATTGTAATTTCTGTACTAGTTAATCTTTGACAAGGTATCAAGTTTAGTAACTTTGTATTTTAAATGCATTTTAAACTGCACTAGGTATGAGCGTAATGTAATTTAATTCTAATAGCTGATGTCAAATCTTTACATCAACATATTATAAACGAAACTTATTACGAAATAATAATTGACTTATTAAATAATTTTACAAACTCAATCATTATAATTTTGGAAGTCTAACGAGTTGGGCAAGGCAGTCAGTAAGGAACAGGTTGTGATCGCCCAAAGTGGAAGTAGTGTTGGCGAAGTTGATACCCATATGCCTACTCAAAACATGCTATTGGTTGCCATAACAGCCATGTTACTCATAATATTATTTTACTTTTGTTGAAAGCAGTTCAAGTGCCGTAGCAAACGATGGCTGCGACAAAAATAATGGGAAATACTGGTCTTCCCCACAACATAGTGCTTAGCGGCACGTCGCCGCCGGTCGGCGCAGGTGCAGCAGTCCGAACTCGCGATGCCGCCGCGCCCACTATGCAAAGGATGGTGTAGTGAATAGTGTTGTAATAGGGTATCAAAAAAATGCGTAATAAGGTTCCGTACTCCGTATTCTGTATTCCGTATTTCTTGAAATGCAGTTTTAAATTTCAATAATGTCGTGTTAGTTATTAATAGTAAATAACTTTATTTTTATTTAAAAAAAATTGTAAGAAGGGGTGATGGCGATATGACAACGAAAATATGTAACCTGAGACTAACTGCGCTGCGCAACCCCTCGCTAGTCGTCTATAGCGTCTCGACGATGCGCCCGTTTGTATTAAGTGCAGATTTCAGCCATTAATAAATAAAGTCGGATTAGTAAAATAAACAGTGTCGTTAAACCAGTGACTTTTATTTATCGGCCTGATTTTATACAAGGATGCTCCAATTCACACATACAGTACTTAGCGACCTGCACACATCGGATACAAATCACTCACGCCTGTCACTTAATTTCATATTACATAAACACTCACGCCTGTCACCCAGAGGGGTAGGCAGAGATTATGGACTTCCATTTGGCACGATCCTGACACACCTCTCTTGCCTCTTCCACATCCATATACCTACGCATACACGCTCGTTGGTTAAAGGTACTCTTAATTTGGCCCATTTTCAATATATCGCCAATTTGATCGATAAATTTTCGCCTAGGGCGTCCCTTCCCGACTCTGCCAATAACCTCTGCCACAAAAAATTTGCTTTGTCAGCCTTCCTCATTCATTCTTTCTACATGACCAAACCACCGAAGCATTCCTTTTTTAATCCTGGTCACAACATCATCTTGCAAACCACACTCTTCTCTTATCACACAATTTCTCACTCTGTCATTCAGATTCAGCCATAACATACTCCTTAATGACCGCATTTCTACAGCATTTATTCTACTCATGCTTCTTCTGCCACACCCAACTTTCACTACCATACATTAAAGTAGGGACTAACACAGCATTGTGAATTGCCATAAAGACACATTCTGACTTTCCACAACAAAGTGTAGAGCCCCATTTACTTTATTTCCAGCGTTCACTAGTCGTTATATATCCTTATCATATCTACCATCCCTGCTAAATACACATCCCAATTACACAAACTCATCTACTTGCTCGACCAATTCCCCTTTTATTCTTATTTTACATATCGTTTTACTTTCTTCTTTTTCAAAAACCATAACTTTCGTCTTACTTGCGTTCACTTTCATTTCCCTTTCTTTTAATGAACTGTTCATTAATGTAATCATCATCTGCAACTCGCCCGCCGACGACGCAAGTATGACTTGATCATCGGCGTATTAAAGGCATTTGACGGTTAACTCACCCATTCTTAACCCGCATTCTTCAACTTTCAAATTTTCCAAACAACTGTCCATAAATAGGTTGAACAGCCACGGGAAGCGGCTTCCCGTGGCTGTCTGACCTCTTTATGGATGCGAAATCAGTCCGAGTAGGCCCCGTTGATCCTGACACAAGCACTGGAGTCCCTATACAGAGACTTCAATGCCTGTATCAACCCAGCGCTCAACCCAAATGAGTTCAGTAGTTGCCATAACACATCCCTGTCCACTCTTTTCAAGCCTTTCCAAGTCCACGAACGCACAAAAAAACCTTTTGGTTTTTGGCCAAAAACTTCTCCGCGATCATGCGCATGGAAAAGACCTGACATCCCATTCCCTTCCTAAATCCCGCTTGCACATCCCAAATATTTCCATTAGTATCTTTCATAACTCTTTCAATTAATACCTTAGCATACAGTTTTCCCACTATGCTAAGAAGGCTGATACCACGGTAGTTTTAACAGTCCTGCTGCGATCCTTTTCCTTTATATAGTGGGACTATCACAGCTTTGCACCAGTCTCCCGGTACCCGCTTAAGTTCCAAACACAAATTAAACAAGATGTACAGTACAGCAGGTCTGCCACCACTCCCTCTGCAGCCCTTAGCATTTCGAGTGATACTCTATCATATCCGGCTGCCTTATCTGCTTTCATACTTTTCATTGCTTTCATTATTTCATCTATACTTATATCTCTATCTCTTTCTTCTTCTTTCGGAATTTGTCTTTCATTTAATTGAAACGTCTCATCACTCATAAACACGCTTTCAAAGTATTCCTTCCATCTCCTTAAACTCGACACTTCGTCATTCAGAATACAGCCATTCTGGTCTCGTATAGCATTCATTCTAGGCTGTTTTGAATGTCCCCTGGCAGTTCTTACGAGTTTCCAGAACATTTTAATATTTGCCTGGAAATTATCCAATATTCTTCTATCATTCTTATCCGTTCTTTCTTGCTATTTCCTTTCAACCACTTCTTTTACTCTCTTATTTAGATGTCTAAAGACTGCTTTTTTTCTCTCAATATCATCATTCATACCGCTAGAATAACTAGCCTTGGTTGCTAGTAAATCTAGCCATGCTCTCTTCTTTGCTTCTACTTCCATCCGTACCTCATCATCCCACCATAAAGTGTTATTTTCCTTTCATCGTTCTCTACTTACACCACATACTTCAGTAGCTGCATCCACCAAACCTTTCTTGACATTATACCCACACAGTCTCCAAGTCTAAATCATTCATACACAATTCATCCATACCACTTTTATTTTCTCTCAGTATATTTGAACTTCTTTCGCACCTTCATCTTGTAACCTCTCTGTTCTTATACGCTGTAACGCAGTGGTAGACACAGATGTGGGATGCCGCCAACGTCTGAATAGACCATTAATTCGGAATAAGACCAAGTAATGATCCGTCTCTACGTTGGACCCCCGGTAAACCGTTGTATCTACCACTGCGCTCCTCATTCTTTCGTCCACAATTATGAAATCTATCATGCTTCTATCACCACCTCTTTCCCATGTATACATGTGAATCTTCTTATGACTATGCTTTATGGATGATGGAAAAAAATAGACCGCGCATAGGGCCGCTGCCTGGGGTCGCGGGGCGCGTCTGAGCTGGCGCTGGACACGACAGCATGCGGGCCGCCAGCCGAGCGCGAGGAGCTGCACGACCACCTAGCAGCCCTCGCATCCATCATCCCACCAGATGGCTTGGTGTCGGCAGGGTCCTCTCGACTCGGCAAGCGGCACCCGCCGCTGGTGGAGTACGCCGCATGCGTTGGACAAAAATATGAACACAAACGCATTGCGGGCGTACTATAGGGCGAAGGGGAAGAAACTGAGGGTAGCGTATCGGGCCCGATGCATCGCTTTTTGCTGAGCTGGAGCCGTCTGTTCCCGTCACAAAGCAAAACCTGGCAGACAGAGTTCGGTACATCATACGCTCGAAAATACGGCGTCAGGCTATTCCCTCATCGAATGAACCAGCTATAGCTGTGAATGCGGCTCCTAAGGCCATAGACCAGCAGCCACGTGTGGAAGCCGCCATTGATCTTCCCGCTCTGGTGGATTCAGGCGATGATGGAATGGTCACCCACGAACTAGAGCAAATGAGGAGTAAATTGGAGGAGGCGATTGTGGAAACGCGCTGTACGCCTCTCGAAAATCGAATGCGACTCCCGCGCAAGCGGAATCGGGATGTCGTGACGGCCCTGAACCCATTGCTGGCAACCTTTTTGGACACCAGCCGAGACCTTTGCGATACGGACTCAATACTCTTTGGCGCTGCTTTGGCAGTTTGCCGCATTGTTGGTGCCAAACTTCCCACGTCTGGACATGCTACTGGGCAAAGTAGCACTATCCTATCCTGAAGAAGAAGGATTGAGGACCGTATCGCAAAGGCAAGGGCCCTCATCGGCAGACTGATAAGCTTCAGATCGGGCAATAATAGGCCGAGAATTGTGCGCACCGTCAAGATGGCGATTGCTGGGACAAATATCAGTTTGTCCCAGCCGGATATAACGCAAAAACTGACGAAGCGCATAGACGATCTGAAGCAAAAAATCGACTCCTCCAGAGTGATCAGTAAAGGCTCTATAAATCATTGGAGCGGCCAATGGTACGTGGAACGGGCCCAGCACCGAATCAGGCCGACACTGTCGCATTCTGGCGCGGCCTGTGGTCAGAGCCCGTAAACCACAGTGAGGGCCCTTGGACGGAAGTTGTGGCGAGTCAGTGTGCGAATGTTACGCCCATAGACCCCGGTCATCATAACGCCGGATGACGTAGCTGAGGCGGTCCGTAGGGCCCCGTACTGGAAAAGTCCGGGACTCGACGGACTGCATCACTACTGGCTGAAGTGGTTCGTGGTGTGTTACGCTGTGCTCGCTCGACAGTTTCAAGAGGCTCTCGATCAGAAGTCACTCCCGAGCCTCTTCACTACTGGGATCACTCATTTGTTTCTAAAGACCGGATTCCACAGACCAAGTAAATACCGCCCCAGTACGTGTCTATCCACCATATTGACATCTATTTTGAGCGCGAGAATCACTCGTCACCTGAACTCAAATCAGGTGATGCGCGCGCCAAAATGGATGTCAAGCGGTGGTCGGAACCAAGGAACCACTCCTCATTGACACGTTCATTGGCAAGGTGGTTAAACGCAACCGTCGGAACCTCTCCGCCGCCTGGATAGACTACAAAAAGGCATTCGACTCGGTGTCTCATACATGGCTGAAGAGGGTCATCGAGCTGTACAAGGTTGACTGTACAGTTAGAGACTTCCTCGGGCAGTGTATTGGGCAGTGGAGTACGATCCTTTGTATTCTAGGCAAGCGGATGACGGCTGCGGAGAACCACATAAGGATAAGAAGGGGTATTTTCCAGGGCGATTGTCTGAGTCCAATCTGGTTCTGCCTCTCTAAACCCTCTTAGTACCTTACTGAGGGTTCTGGGAGATGATTTCAGCTTCGGAAGGAGGAAAAGTGACCCACCTTTCTATATGGATGATCTCGTTATTCGCCCAGTCGCTCACATCTTGTGGAATTGCAACATCACTTGTGATTTTAGCACTTATTAGAATGGGGCTGGGGACGGATGGTGTGCGGTCCTCCATGTCGAAAAGGGAGGGTTGATTCTGAGGGCATAGACTTATCTATGCCCATCAACAAGGACCCTTTCCGAGGTTGAAACATACCGCCGATACCTGTCACAGTACATAGGTATCGATGAGGCGGATATGAACAGTCAGTTTGCGATGTTTTTATGCACGCTTGACAAAAGTGCTCAACAGTCTTTTGTCAGGTGTGAATAAGACACACGCATATAACGGTTGGTCATGCCTGTCTTCATATACTGTAGTGTAGCCACCACAATATATATATTAGCAAGTTAAGGCAGAATAGGATCAGTATAATTAAAGTTCTGTACAAGCAACACGTCTCCTATTTATTAAAAACCTTCAACATTACATGGTGAGCCTGCCAGGCAGGCAAGGCTACAATGTACGCTACCGCCGGGCCTACAAGAATAGGATTTTTTTTACAAAAATAAATAAATAAAGAAAATCGTCATGATTAACTTGTAAATATTATTAAAAATATATACATTATAATAACGCAATGGACGTAATACCGGATGTGACAAGAAAACTATAATATGAAATACACGAGGAGAGGCCACAAAATATATTGTTTTAGAAGCAGACTGAAAAATTAAACTGGCGGATCATTGAAAAGGAAAAGAAGCGGTTGTATTCCATGAGCATCATCCAGAAAATGTGAAAATTGAGTCAAAGAGAACAAAGAAGAAATTGTAATTTCGCACCTGTGTGATTTTAATTCCACTTAAAACTTTATTTATCTGATTAATTTGAGATTGTTTTTATTTTCTTTTGCTGTTATTTGAAGTTGTATTAAATATCTCTGTATTTCATATATGTTTAAGTTGAAATTAATTATTAGATACTTAATAACGATTTATTTGTTATTTATTATTGTTTCAAAAAAAAGAATCATATTACAATATTATAAATTAAGTTACGTAAGTGCTTCAGTGGCATTTGTATTAAGGCACTAGACGATTTTATATTCATTTTTTATATGAAAGATTAAATTTTTACGTACTTACTTAATTTCACCAAATTTATAATTAAAATAACACTGTGATACATTTTTATTTTTCGAATCCAAATTTTAAAAAGGGTTTAATCAATTAATTTTGATTAACCTTAAAGTTATATTATGATAGATAAAATTTTTTTTTTTTCAATATTTTAAATTAAATTAATGTTTTGTTATATGTAAACTCGATAGCTGTTACAACGATTGTTTAAATTATTTTTTTTTTTTGTATGCGATATTTAACTAACATCATAATATTTCTAGCAACGTTAAATTTAAGAGCCAATGAGTTGGATGTATGTACTATAACTATGAACGACGAAACTATTTAAATTTCTGTGTAAATTAAAAAATGCTTAGAATCTCATTTTAAGGTTGCATTCATATTATAATATATTGTACAAGTTATATTAAAATTAGGTATGAATCACACGGTGTTTCAGTTCAGGCTTAGGTAATCATAGTTCGATGCAATCGCAAACGTTTCCATATACTTACTTTCGAATTTAAAACAAAGGTGTCTCAAATCGCTAGCGCTATGAGAGTACAATTTGTATTTTGATCTGTTTGTTGTTATAATAGTGATGACGACTTACGTTCCCATTATTATTTCTTTTGTTTTGTTCATTTTAATATGAAACGTAATAATTTACTTTTGGTTTTATATTGTTTGAACTTTTAAAGCTTTTAAACTATTATAACTTCTTAAAATAGTACTGTGTGGATTATGAAAATAATTACTTGTTTAATTCGATTTTGAAACTCATTACATAAGGTATACAATTAATTGATTTAAATTTGTTGTGCCGATATTGAGAGCCTCAATTCCTGACTGACAATGATGTAACTAAATATTTTACGAGACTATGTCATATTTGTAAAAGATGTAAGTAAATTTATGGATAAGTAAAAGAATACATAATTAGAAATGAAAAGTAATGATAATGTTGTAGGTTTGAGTGACATAGGCAAAGAAAATTGTCGGTGGTTAGCATATCCACATACAATCAGCCTGATCAGCTGAGAGTTTGGAAAAACTAATAACCGATTAATTTTTAAGGTTGTTCGGATGCGATTAAAGACGTTATGAGTTTTAAAGAGGGAATGATAATTTATTATGAATTGTATAGAAATATTGTCCATAATCTTGGGTACAATTAAATAATGACTAATAAATATTATAAATGTAAAGAAATAAATAGAAATAAAACAAAAGTTGACCTGCATAAATAAGTAATGGAGAGATACGGGAACGTCCATCACTGGTAAAGCATATAGTCCTCGAGCAGGGTATGTTCCATGTTTGGATGATAAAACGGGAGTAACGGGTACTAGGAATAAATACCTTCAGTACAAGTGAGATGTGAACAATTTTACCACATTAGTACTGTTGGGACCAGAGAAGTCTTAAATTTGTTACCCTTAATAATGGCATTGAGGTCGTATCCTTCATTGATCATAGTGTGAACTTAGTTTCCTCCGTGACAATTGTTGGAGTCTTTTTAAAATGACTTAAACGTTGACCTCGTCAGGTGCGCACAACCCAAGGTACAGTTTTACCTTGATATAGTATGATTTAAAAGTTTATGTACCAATAAAATAAAATGAATGTAATGAAAATGTAATATAGTACCCAAGTAAATGGGGCCCATATTTATAAAGTACCGCGTGATAAATATCATGAAATAAAATATAAATGAAGTGAATTAATACTCCGTTTCCGATATCTAATAAATAAATAAATGTATAAGAGAATAGAAATACTAGCTAAAGGTCAAAAATATTAAGAAATAAAAGAAAGTACGTACAAAAATATGAAAGGCCTGATAATCGAAAACAAAGGATATGAGAGTACTGTTAGTATGAAAATAAGGACATGAGAATAATTAAAATGAGGTAAATTATTACCTCATTTCAAGGAATCCCTGAACAAATCTAAAATGAGATATTATGTTGTTATTTTGCATTTCTGTATTAGGGTGCTACCTGCAATGCTACTCAAAATGCTACTTAAGTTACATCTAGTAACTATAGATCGATCCACACAACCACACGTAAAAACAATTAAATTTGATTAATACATTTTAGCGTAGATTTACATGAATTTACAAGATTTTTTTTCATATTTAGCCACATTGATTCATAGTTACAATAACTCTACCTTAAATTTCTTTTGTGTTATGTTTTTTTTTTTGTTTATGTATAATTTGTACAATTTAAAACTAAATTTGGTATATTGCTTACTAAAATCAAATCCAAAGCGTATCGATAGTCTATTATTATAAGTTTGATAATGTAATAATTTTTCTCTATATAGACAGTCAAATCTAAATTTACGTTAATACATATTTACTTTTAAAAAAATTGTCTTTTCAAATGTTAAACAAATATTTTGTTATAACTCTAAATTAACTTTATTACACTTTTAAACTCTGTATTCAATTAAGATAAACATTTTCTATGAAAATCTTTTTCTAAAAAGAGAAAGTAGTAATCAGTTTCGACTATTATAAATAACTTAAATAATAAACACTCGATAATGTATGTAAATGTAAATGTATTATAACAATGCAATGTAACGATCTCAACTACGTACATTAAAAAGTGTTTAATACTATAATTTTCAAATACTTTTAAGTGTACCATAATAGAACATTTTGTAAGTTATGTTGAATTATTATGTTTGTGCCATACGATGTAATTGAAAACCTTTCTTATACGTGCTTTGGATATTATAACAAAGGTGTTGTTACCAACCGCTTACGCGCTGAGATTGCAAAATGTATTTTGATATCTGTTTTAAGTTAATGATCACGATTACGTTGCATTATGTTCTTGTTCACTTCATCTTAAAATGAAATGCAATATTTTCGGTGTTATATTATTGAACCTTCAAATCATATGTTTTTAACTTTATAAGTCATCATTTTCTGAAAAAATTGTAGAGTATTAATATATAACTTATTTGCGTGGATCATGAAAGTAACGATTAATCAAATATAAAGGTATAAATAAATGAAGTATAAAGTATGCAATTATAAATATAAATGTGAAAAAAATATACAAGGGAAGAGTAACTACTTAATGCGAGTGTCTGGATAAGTTACTTAATATGACTAAATAACTCAATATCTAAGTATGTTACAATAATGTGTCGACCAAAATAATATACATTCGCGAATGTTCACCTAATTATGTCAAATACGTAGGTATGTTGTATGTATGCATAATACATTATACAAATTTTAATGTGACTGAGCAATTATGCATAGGAGGTTTGGCCAGCCGTCCTACCCAATCCAAGACGAATTATATATATTATCCGTAATTAAAACGTAAGATTTTATTTAGGATTAACTTTACAATATAAAAAATGTTTTAATTTTTTTTGTCGTGTGGAGGTGTAGTGTAGCCACCACAATATATATATTAGTGTTAAGGTAGAATAAGGATCAGTATAATTAAAGTGTACAAGCAACACGTCTCCTATTTATTAAAAACCTTCAACATTACAATACCTTCGGCATGCTCAGGTGGACACAGACCGAACTGAACGCTCTGGATAGAAAAGTCTGCACTGTTATGACGTCACACAGGATGCATCACCCGAGATCGTCAGTAATGAGGCTGTACTTGCCGCGAAACATGGTGGGCGGGTTTTGAGCGCCTCACCATACATAATCGCGGTGTGCAGCTCCGTAATTACTTTCAGGCGAGATCGGATGATCCATTCTACAGGGACGTCATTTCGTGTGATAAAGGGCTTTACCTCTATCCTTAGCCAACGAGCAATGGCAAGACCCAGCAGTACAGTGCATTTCCGACCGGGAGACCGTATGGAAGGAGAAGGAGCTCCACGGAGGTTCTACAAGGCTCTACATGAGCCTTTCAGATACAGTCGTTTTCCTCCACTGGCTACGTTTCGGCACCCTTTGGGAAACTGAGGGTTTTGTCTGTGCGATACAGGATCAGGTTATTAAGACCAACAATTATCGGAAATACATGCTAAAGGATGGCGCCGTCGACATCTGTCGAGCTTGTCGCCATCCCGGCGAGTCACTTAGGCATGTCATCTCCGGTTGTTCGGCGCTTTCTAGCTCTGAGTATTTGCACAGACACAACCTAGTAGCCAGGATTCTACACCAGGAGCTCGCTCTAAAAAACGGTCTCGTGGATAGGAAAATACCATATTATAAGTACTTGCCGGAAGCCGTGCTCAAAACTGACCGCACCAGGCTCTACTGGGACTGGGCCATCATGACAGACAAGACTATTATTGCGGATAAGCCTGATATTGTGCTGATGGACCGGGCATAGTCAAGAATATTTTTGGTCGATATTACCATTCCTTATGACGAGAACCTCGTGAAAGCCGAAACAGATAAGCCGATAAAATATCTGGACCTGGCTCACGAGGTGACCGACATGTGGGGTGGTCTGCCGACCGAAATTCCCTGTGGTCGTTTCTGCGAACGGGCTAATCCCGGTCAGCCTCTCGGGTCATCTGAGGCGACTGGGACTCCGTGAAGGACCGCTCCGTGCTCAAATGCAGAAGGCGGTGCTCCTCAACACCGCCCGCATCGTCCGCCGGTTTCTTTCCGTTTCCCCCTAACCCTCGGCCGTTTGGTCTCCCCAGTCGAGGGCTTCCATTTGGTTGGATTTTTATTTATTTATGTATTATTTGTGATAGTATATTTATTATATATACATATATGTTTATGTATATTTATTTACTATATTTCTTTTATATATTTATTCAGCCCAACCAAATGTGAATACTTTATAAATATCCCAAATAATAATAATAACTTTATTAAACTTTAAACTTGTAGTACATACAGAATAAAATGTCTTACATGAAATAATAAAAATTAGGTAAAACAATAGTTAGGTGACGTTCTGTTCTCCTTGCTAGACTTTAAAATAGCCTGTGTTATAGAGATTCAGTCCTTACCTCCCAACAAAAGGGAACAAAAGAAAAATGCTCTTAACTTTTTACTACAGATTGTGTGTGTGTGTGTCTCTCTCATCTCTCTCTATCTCTGTGTGTGTGCGTGTGTGTGTGTGTGTGTGTGTGTGTGTGTGCTGTGTGTGTCAATCTCATAATATAATTATACTAATATAATATAAATTAGTTAGTTATTTTTAATAAGTACTGCTCTGTCTCTTCATAACTCTTGTTTAATAGGAAGAAGTACACGGCATTCTTACATTTTGTAATTAGATAGTTTATAAATGGGAATATTAAAATTGATTTTGTTATAAAGAAGGGGACCGAGATACGGGAAAAACGTTTTAGCAAAATGAGAGTTGACTGTCGGAATACTACAGATTTTGTCCTTACGGCGCTTGGTAACTTCGATATAAGGGACCTTTCGGTGTTGTAACATCACTGTATGTAATATAAACAATTGTCTTACATTGAGAACGTTATGACCTTTGTAGAGCTGAATAGTTGGATATAAGATAGGTCGAAAGAAAATGATCTTTAAAATTGCTCTATGTGCGATTTCTAAAGGTTTCAAAACAGTTTTTGCGGCACCACCCCAACATGAAAAGCAGTAAGATATGATAGAAAGGCAGAGTGCAAAATAAACATAGCGTATAATACTCTGGTCAGTGACGTGACGAAGTGATTTGAAAATAAAAATTAATTTACGGACTCTGCTAGTTAAATTTTCAATGGGCTTTAAAATTTAGAGTTTTATCTAGAGTTATGCCAAAATATTTGATTGTATCAACGGATTAACAGAGGATGAATGGCAAATTTATTGGTTTTGTAATGACATGAGGGCTATTGACTTTATTGGAATTTTTGGTTGTGATATTGGAGAAATCGAAAAAGTAACGAATTTAGGTTTTGCTGTATTTAAAGTAAGAGTGTGCGCACGGAGCCAATCATATGTGATGTTAAAGCCACTTTGCGCAATTGTTTGGAGTTCAGTCCAAGTACCAGCAAAGAAGGTAAGAGCAGTGTCTTCAGCATGTAAAACTATTTCAGAATTATGGACTTTAAGATTGCAGAGGTCATTAATGAAGATCAAGAAGAGAGTAAGTCCGAGTATGCTACTCACCTGTAAGAACTCGTATAGAAAGTTCATCACGGTGGTTAGTTTTACCTTTGAGTCTGGCCTGAAAGGTAGCTACGGAAAAATTCGTGTTGAGACCCCTGATGCCTATATTTTCTAGTTTTAATAAAAGTGTTGATTGGAACCGTATCGAAAGCCATAGCCAAATCCAAGAATATTGTGAGGACTTTTTTGTTTTCATTAAGATTACTAACAACGAAAGTAGTTAGTTCGTGAATAGCGTCAGAAGTGGATTTATTTTACGAACCAAAACTGGGAGATAGTATCACAGTCCAGATACTTTACTAGCCGCCTGTTGATTAAACGTTCCAAAATCTTGGATAAGGCACTAAGCACCGCAATAGGGCGATAATTATTAACCAAATTCCCATCACCACTCTTGAAGATTGGATGGATGATAGCACTCTTAAACGAATTAGGAAAGACAGAAGATTCCAGAGATTATAAATATAGGCTAAAATAGGTGCCAGAATAGAAGAGTATCGTTTTAAAAAACTCGGAGGTATTCCGTCCCAGCCGGTAGCTGCATTATGTTTAAGCGAGTTAATAAGCAATATAATTTCGTCAGTGTCCGTGGATTCTAAAACGAAAGATGACAGATTAGATTTTTTTCTGAGGTTCCTTTTGCAGAACTGTGCAATTTTCTCGATTTTTTGTGCAAGCTCTTCCTGATGTTGATAAAGAACTTATTAACATTATTACACGACTGAATTGGTGAGAGAGGATAATTGCTGTGCAGTCGATTGTCGAGATTTTTCGGCAAGCGATATTTTATAGTGTCTCAAAGATTCTGTTTTTCTCTTTTTTATTTGCTCCAAATCATAGTACCTTTTCACCTTTTTTAATATTTTCATGCAGAAATTCCTGTATATTTTATATGTTATAATAAGTGTTTGATTGTTTGGATCTTGTTTTAACTTTCTATGTAAAGAGTCTCAGTTATGGATACATCTTAATAAGTGTTTGAGCATTTTAAGCTTACAAGAAGTGGTTAAAGGGAATATTAGTAATGTTTAATAGCATTACTAGTATTTATTTAAAATTAAAAAAAAATTGTTTGGATCTTGTTTTAACTTTCTATGTAAAGAGTCTCTGCTATAGATACATCTTAATAGAATTGGTGTTATCCATGGTTTAAGTATTCTCTTTTTTGCTGATAATTTTTGTTATTTAAGCAGTGAGTTGTGACATAAAAGTACCTAATTATTTATTCTGTGCTATAAGTCAGGTTGCAACAAGGTTGCAATGTTGTTATGTTTTTTTTTATTATTATTTATTTTAATTAATATATTTTTTAATTTTGTTTGTGGTAATTGTTTTGATATAGTGAAGCAGTGTTTTTGTTTTGTAATTATTTAATTGTGAGGACTAGTGACTTATATGTAAGTCAGATTGCGATGTTATTGATGTTTCTTTAAAGGATATTTTTGGATTTTGTTTGAGATTATTGTTTTTAAATAGTAAAGCAGTATTTTTGTTTTTTATTTGTTTAAAGGGCGCGTTTGCAAATCGGGCAAAATTATTCTTGTACATTTTGTGATAAAATTAAAACAAATCAAATATAGCTAATAACTACCACGTATAGACTGGTTCTGGCGTCCTTAATTCTAGTGACTAGCGACTAATAAGTCTGGTTGCAATGTTATTGATTATTATGTTTCTTTGATAGATATTTTTAGTTTTGTTTGTGATTATTATTTTGATGTAGTGAAGCAGTGTTTTTGTTGTTCAAGTTCCACCTTAGACAATATCGCCGCTGCCACCACTTCCACCACAAGTTGTGGCCTTGTCGAGTTGTTGAGTTATCCGTTTAATCTGTAGCTTGTACCGCCAAAGATAAGAAACGGCAACGTCGCGGCTTTTTTCAGCCAATCCGATCGTTTGCTGTGCTCTGATTGGCTCATTTAAATCGGATCAACTTCGGCAAACGCTAGTAAGCAGCTCCGTGAGTGTAGATGTTGATCAACATACATTTTCGGATCAACAAAGTGCTCGCGTGAAGTCGCGTTTTACCGTAAAGGGTATTATGTATATATATATATATTGACCTCATCATGCACCCCGGAGCTATCTGTTAATTCAGTCAATTATTTTTTCGCTAATATAGGCAAAAATCTCACGGAAAAGATACCGGATGGACTTACAGAGTCAACAAAAAAAGCTTTTAACAACAACAACAACAACTCGCAGTCCATGGTATAAAAATAATATCTCTCCGTAATGACTGTGCTGTGGTTTGGGATGGAATATCCTCTAATCTCCCTAAAAGGCATATTAATGTAGTTGTCCCACCCCTGACATATATCTGCAATCTGGCTCTCACAACCGGAAAATTCCCTAAAGCTTTTAAAAAATCCATTATGCACCCGATTTATAAAGGTGGGGACAGAGACCGTGTCAATAATTATAGACCTATATCTGTGCTGCCTGCCTTATCCAAAATACTCGAACGCAGAATAAACAACAGGCTCGTAAATTACTTGGAAAAAAATAACTTGCTTTCGCCCTCACAATATGGTTTTAGGTCAGGTAAATCTATATCCGATGCGATTCATGACTGATTTTAATATTGATTTTAATTTTGATCATAAATTTTGCAGATACCGTCCTCCTATTTAGCGCAGGCTCATGGCAAGATGTCTATACGTACGCCCAGTTGGGCTACAATACAGTCTCAAACTGGCTTCGAAGTAATGTGCTGACACTGAACATAGATAAAACATGTTATGTCACGTTTAGATTAAAAAATAACACATTAACCACATCATCACTACCATATACCATCGTAAGTCACTCATGTTCCAACCCACTTAATAACGCAGATACCTGCATAAAACGATGTCAAGCTGACAAAGTAAAATATCTAGGAGTTATAATTGATAGCACTCTACGTTTTCATGAACACATTAATACCCTTAATAACAGGTTGCGTAAACTTTTATATGTATTTAAAACGTTGAGAAACGTGGCTGACGAAAAACTAAAGAAATCCGTCTACTACGCCTTGACCCAATCTCTGTTACGTAACAACATAAGGTATTACCTCCTGGGGCGGTGCTCCAAAATCTAAAATGCTTCAATTGGAGAGAACGCAGAGAGCCATCTTAAAGGTCTCTTTTTCACTGCCGTATCGCTATCCTACAGAACTCCTATATAAAGAGTTGAAAATATTAACTGTGAGACAACTGTTTATTTAAAGAACCTTACTAAAACAACATGCTCTACTAAAATACAATCCCTCACTCTCCCGAGGTAAATGGCGTTTTGACCCCGTGGACCGCTGTCATATAACTCTATCCACCAAATTATCTAAACGTTTGTGTTACTTTGAGGTTTTTATATAATAAAGCATTAAGATTATTTCACATACACACACACACACACACACACACATACACATATACATACACATACATACACATACACACACACATACATACACACACACATACATACACACACACATACGCATACGCATACGCACACGCATACGTACATGCATACGCATACGCACACGCACACGCACACGCACACGCACACGCACACGCACACGCACACGCATACGCATACGCATACGCATACGCACACGCACACGCACACGTACACGCATACGCACACGCATACGCACACGCACACGCACACGCACACGCATTAACGCGCACGCATTGCGCATTGCGCACGCAGTACGCATGCGCACGCGCATGCGCCGCGCACGCGCACGCGCACGCGCACGCGTACGCGCACGCGCACGCACGCGCACGCGCACGCGCACGCGCACGACGCGCACGCACGCGCACGCGTACGCGCAGCCGCGCACGCGCACGCGCACGCACACGCACACGCATACGCATGCATACGCATACGCACACGCACACGCACACGCATGCATACGCAACACGCATACGCACACGCACACGCACATGCACACGCACACGCACACGCATACGCACACGCACGCGCACGCGCACGCGCATGCGGCACGCGCACGCGCACGCGCACGCGCACGCAGTACGCGCACGCGCACGCGCACGCACGCGCACGCGCACGCGCATCGCACGCGCACGCGCACGCGTACGCGCACGCGCACGCGCACGCGCACGCACGCACGCACACGCACACGTACACGCATACGCACACGCACACGCATACGCACACGCACACGCATACGCACACGCACACGCACACGCACATGCACACGCACACGCACACGCACACGCATACGCATACGCACATACGCACACGCACACGCACATGCAATACGCATACGCATGCACACGCATACGCACACGCATACGCATACGCATACGCATACGCATACGCACGCATACGCTACGCACATTTATACGTACATGCATACGTACATACGCATACGCATGCACATGCACATACGTACACATGCACATGCACACGCACATGTACAATATATATATATATATACATATATATATACATATATATATATATATATATATATATATATATATATATATATATATATATATATATATATATATATATATATATATATATATATATATATATATATATATATATATATATATATATATATATATATATATATATATATATATATATATATATATATATATATATATATATATATATATATATATATATATATATATATATATATATATATATATATATATATATATATATATATATATATATATATATATATATATATATATATATATATATATATATATATATATATATATATATATATATATATATATATATATATATATATATATATATATATATATATATATATATAATATATATATATATATATATATATATATTATATATATATATATATATATATATATATATATATATATATATATATATATATATATATATATATATATATATATATATATATATATATATATATATATATATATATATATATATATATATATATATATATATATATATATATATATATATATATATATATATATATATATATATATATATATATATATATATATATATATATATATATATATATATATATATATATATATATATATATATATATATATATATATATATATATATATATATATATATATATATATATATATATATATATATATATATATATATATATATATATATATATATATATATATATATATATATATATATATATATATATATATATATATATATATATATATATATATATATATATATATATATATATATATATATATATATATATATACATATATATATATATATATATATATATATATATATATATATATATATATATATATATATACATATATATATATATATATATACATACATACATATACACATATATATATACACACACACACACACATACACACACACATACATACACACACACACACACACACACACACACACACACACACACACACACACATCATTAATACTAGCACCACTTTTAATATATCTAAAATCCTAGTTAGATGAAAGAAGATATTATGTAAATTATACATATGGTACATGTACGAGTGCATAATAAAAGTATTGTAATTACAACCATAGGGCGGATATCTAGCGTCTTGAAAGGCGTAAAGCCTAGCTTAGGCACCAGTCTCCCACAGTATAATATTGAGGCTATACTATAATATTATGTACAATAATTCTGTATTGTGGTGAGAAAATAAATTATTATTATTATTATATATATAGGTACATATTGGCTATAACTACTTTTCCAACTTCTAGCCTAATTCCAGATTTATAAAGTAAAATATGGAAAGAATGTTATTATCATGCCCGTTAACATTTCTAAAATTCGGTTAAACCGTTTCAAATGAGCTTAAGTGCCTTTACTTAGCGAAATGGAATGACGAAGTTGAGTTTCGTTACCCGTACCCTAAGCCATTATACTACTGGCACAAAATGACTTCGCTAGTAAATATAACATTATAAAGAGAAATAATAAACTTGCACACGTATAACGTTATGCCTGTTATTCCCGAGGGGACAGGCAGAGTACATAGAGCAGTCTCTTTAACTCAGAGTGCGTTTAGTCAAAAAATATGTTTTAATTATAGTATGAGATTGACAAAGGAACACACAATCCACAAAGAAAACTATCGATGTTGCCTCTCTTTTGTTGTATAATATATAAGATATGTAATTAAAATAGTTTTGGCGCATACATAATTTCTATTTTATAATAAAATAAAAAATAAAATATTTATACATTGACCAAAAGTAGTGAAGCGTATAATCGTATAACTTTGCGAAAGACTCGGTCGTCTATCTCGATCGGATTCCAACTACTTACGTACTTGTTTCGCCCTGTTTCACTAATAACTAAATGCTGATTGGCAATCAGTCACAACAGCTCCGTTAAGATATGGGCTTATTGTACGCCTCTTAACTAGACTAGGTGGCAGGACATCTTTTCTCCCTAGGAATCTGTCTGGGTAGTATCCACCCTCTTAACTATTTCTGCCGCCAAGTAGCAGTGCTTACAATGCTATGTTCAGAAGAGTACAGAAAGTTAAAAAAATAGTTACTATAATTACAGGCTGTGAGGCATTCCATTTTAGTCTTAGGAGGTGACAAAGCATCTTTAGTTTCCCTTGTTTAAAGGTGATCGCCGTTGTCCATTGACTACAGTAAATTATGTGTTCTGGCCGAATTTCGGTCGAGGCGGCCGGTATCAACGGAAACTAGCCATCTGTTCATGATAGGTGTTACCGCCATATCTAATTTATTCTCAAATTGAAATATTCCCGCATTTTTAAAGTCAATTATATTGATTAATCAGATGACCTCAAAGCCATTCATTCTATTTCGTTCGTTTTCGCGACCGGCAACCCTCAGTCTCCCGCAGTTTCGGTTATGACGCACACGCAGCAGTATTATACTGTGTCTCCGCTCGCTGTTGACACATATGGACGCTTACTTAAATTATCATAAACTTAAATTCACGGCCGTGAACTATGTTAAATTTGTGTACCTGTGCAATACAACTCGGAGTGCATCGCTGGAATCAACCTGAGAAGCGCAAGATACATCGCCGAACCACCAGGTTAGTGTGCCTCCATTCGCCATATTATGCCGGTTGCTAATTCAAGATTTAATCTAACCTAATCCCGCTAATACAGTCCACTCCCTTTAAAATAACATCAGTTTCCGTTTCATTTATCCTGGTCACATCGGCCGAATTGAGATATTTAAATCGCCGCTCCAACAGGATTTATAGTGCTCGAGTGTGTGCGCAAACACAGGTGCACTTTCTATTCTCACCCTCATAGTCCGATTTTTTGTTGTAAGTCCCAAATAAAATATGAGCTATAAGTCCCAGATCAACATGAGACAAATTGTAATAAAACAGCACAAATTTCCCAAAATATCAAATATACGAGTATATTGCAGACTATTCGGCGCCTTGTATTTATGTAGATTTATTCGAACAATATGTTATATGTACGGAGATTGATCTTCTTGGTGATTATTAAATATTTGCTCAGTACTTAGCGTATTATTCATTTTTTGCTACTATTCTAGGCTTATATAATTTCCCATAGCACTGTCATCGACAGTGAACCCAAATAAAACATGTTGTTTTATTTTCGCACACCTTATTTTCGTTCACTCGTTACTGAGTATTATTAAGCCTGCCAAGCGTTGCAACTATGTACGTCAAAGTCCTAGAGAGGGAGGCCTATGTTTAGCAGTGGACTTTTATAGGTTGTAATGGATGGATGGATGGGAATGTGTTAGAAGTGGTCGAATGGAGATTTTGAATCAACGACTTTCTGAGTTTGCAGTCCACACCGTTAATTTAAGCCTAAGATATAATAAAAATGAAGTTCACCAACACGCATTGGGACAGCGTGGCGGACATACTCTTGCCTGAAACCTCTCAGAAATGAGAGGGTTTCAGTTTATACACGTCCCAGCAGTGGGACGTGTATGGGCTGTAACTTTAACTTTAACTTCAGTATTCTTCCTATAGTTCGTTCAAAAAAGAATGAGGTTTACAATTCGACTCTATATTTTTTTATTAAATATGTTATACTTACAGATGTGGTTCTGTATAAATTATAGACGCTATTAAGGTAGTGGTATTCCTTAGTTCATTTGAAAGAGTATTAAAATATAACTTATTGTATCTTTCAAAAGTTAACTTTAACGAATTAGAATAAAACAATAATACATTCTGACGTTAGGCTTTAATTTCTATATGCTATGACTTAGCACCGACTTCAGAATATGAAATTATTTTATTCTTATTAGTTCTTGAAGTTGGCTTACTTATTAATAGTTATTATTTTATTCTATAGATTTATTATATATATAAAGAATATTGAACTGTAGTCATTATTTGTCTTTAATAATACTACTGTCGTTTTAATAATCACCGGTGGCCGAGATTTGCTCATGTCACGTTAGTAAGAAAATATAATTTTCTCAGGGACTACACATTATTTGTAAATTTGGAAAGTAAAACATTATCTCAATACAGAACTTCAATCAAACTGTTATAGCCAGTTTCGAGAAAAATTACATATATAATAATATAAATAATATACACATACAAGCCCACTTAAAGTATAGGATTTTACTTGTTTGAACAGCGAATTTTTGTATTCTTATAAATACAGAGATAAGCGAAATTGGTTTTTTGAGCATACTGCAGTATTATTTCTTCCTTACCTAGAACGATTATTTTCTAAAAGAAAAAAGCAAAGAGCTTAAGGGCAAATAAACCTGTCTGTTTATATCTACCACTGCGGGTTAAACGCTGTCACGTTGCCGGCGGGTTACATCAATGGAGCTACTTTTCAAATAAGATAATATAATATAAAGATTATGTTAAATACAATATTATGAAAATACGTGAGTCCTAAAGTGAGAAATAAATATATTAACTTCGGCATCTCAGTATATTTGGGAAAATTTAATGTATGTTCACAAAAAAGTAGTTTTAATAAAAATTAATATACACTCTGTATCTTTGACTCCGCTCGACTCTTCCACTTCAGGAAACACAGTAAGGATTAATTGCAGCAAAACCAAATTGAAGAAGTATATAAAAGTTAATAAATACATAAGGAAAGTACAAAAATTAATAAAAAATAAGATTAATACCAAAAATTATGTTAATTTATGTAAAGAAAAGCAAGCATTGATATACTCGTATGAACTTAAGTTGTATTCAATTGAGGTGGATAACATAAAAAAATGTTATGAGACTGACGTAGAGTGCCTTAAATCAGAAATGTTATCACTTACTAACTCCCTTCAAACTGTGTCCAATAAATATAAATCAGCCCAAAACGAAATAAAAGAACACATACTGGCTATGGATAATCTGGTAAAGACATGTAAATATAATGAGGAGCGTTTTGACCTTAGTTAAACATCAATGTGAGTGTCAGCATTCAATACCAGCTTTTTCAGAGTCGGTGTGTGCTGAAAATATTATACCACCACCAAAACTCTATGACAGTGCCATAGCAGAGGAGCTTAAAATAAAAAATGACTCAAATATTAACAAAAATAATATAATTGTGTATAGCGATGACATGGAAAAAATCTAGGCATAACTTTAAATAACTCTTTAAAGGACAAAAATTACAAATTGCTGCATGCCTGAGCATCTTTTAGTGACATCCTAAATAAAATTATAGTTACTAAATTGCCCAAATAGTACAATAATAATTTTTTGTAGTGAAGAGGCAGTGTACAACAAACAGTTATTAAGATATATTGAACAACTTAATAACTTAAATGTACAAAATTGTCTTGTTCACACTGCCTTACATACAGGGATTGCTACAGGAAAATAATCTAAGACATAATTTAAATATACAAATGAATAATTTAATATGTACAATAATTTAAATTTGACATGTAATTGTGATAATAATGACAAATTTCATTTAATTGACATAAATAATTTAATAAAAAGTTTTGGACAAAAGATAAGTATTACCTATCCAAATATAATTTAAGACTGGTAGCAAATTTGCTATCTTATTATTTACTTTTTAACTCAGCCAAGTTTTTGGCTACCAAGACTGCTTTTATTGAGCATGATAATCATTTGACATTTAATTTGGAATCAGTTCCAACTAATTTAAATTAGTAAATGCGACAATAGAGGCAATCTCAGCAATAATAGAGTTTCATTAATTTTGAATGCAGCCCACAAATAAGTAATAATAAAATTGTTTACACTGGTGCATCAAAATATACAAGGCATGATGGGTAAAGAATTGAAGTTGAATTGTTTTAAATAGTAACAATATATATCCTTTATATTACTGAACATTGGCTAAAAGATTATAATTTCATGTTTAATTTCAGAAATCACCAGGTGGTCAGTTCCTTCAAGAGAAAAAGTTTATGGTGGCTCCTTAATATTAGATAAATCATTATTATATAAAGAACGTAAGGATATTGTGAGCCTCTGTTGAGCGAATGTAGAAATGGCTTGTGTCGAGCCTCGAGCACCTCATTGTTGTAAGTGTTTACAGACCCCCATGTGCTACTTATGACTATTTTGAAAGAATTGTAGAAGTTTTGTTTAAACTTAGTAAACAGAACAAGTCTGTTGTAATATGTGGAGACTTTAACATCAATCTCCTTGAAACTTCTTCCATTAGTATTAAGTTTAGCTCATTGTTTAAATCGTATAATCATGTTAATTTATTCTTAGAACCAACACGTATTGCTGGGCCTAGTGCAACCTGTATAGATAATATTTTTAGATATTAAGCTCCCTTGCATAAATCAATTATTTAAAATTTAAGTTCAGATCACTGTGGACAGTTGGTATCATTGCCTTACATACACAAAAAACAGAAAATAAGGAAGTTGTGTTTGTTCCAATAAATGACCATCGCTTGAGAGGTTTAGAAGTAATAAAAAAGACTTCCATCACTTTCATTTAAAAATAGTGCTAATTATTTGTATAGTATGTTATTTAAAATTATAACTTGTGAATTTAGTAGAATATTTACTTCTAAACTTTCTTTAACAGTCGCAAATCATTTGATGATTGGGCGACAGTAGGAATTTTAAAAGTAGGCGAAAGATATGAGCTTTATAATGAAAGATCATATAATACTAGTGTTATATTTAGAGATTATGTAAAACATATTCTAAAATATTTAAAAAGTGTGCTACACAGCTAAGGCTTTACATTTAAGTAACAAAATTAAAACTGCATCCAACAAAATTAAAATGACCTGGAGAATAATAAATAGTGAAACGGGCAAGGTCAAACCGCGCAACTCGGATTTTCAATTGAATATTAACAACAGTTTAACTCGATCTGATCAAGAAGTTGCTATGGCTTTTGAGAAACATTTTACTGATGTTTTTTTTTGACAACAAAATCATTAAATTCTTTCTCCTACTGTCGCCGAATCATTGCTTAAACAAAATGTAAAGGCTTGTTCAAATACTTTAAATTCCATAGAGTATTGCCAAAAGATATCGTTAAATATTTTAAAACAATTGATGTTAAGAAACGGCAGACTTGGGGGATCGTTGTTATTTTATCTATAATAGATATAATAGCACCTTATGTAGCCACTATATTTAATACAAGCGTCGAATCTGGTGTGTTTCCTGATTTAATGAAACATAGTAAAGTCATACCTTTATTTAAATCTGGTAGTACATTAGACCCCGCCAACTTTAGACCGATTTCTGTACTACCAACATTTAGTAAAATTTTGAAAAATAATTTTAGATCATATCTTAAGTTTTTTAATATTAATAAATTGCTACATAAAAATCAATTCGGTTTTACAAGGGTCGCTCGACAACTGACGCTGGAGTTGAGCTTATTAAACATATTTTTGTGCATGGGAGAATTCGGAGGATGCTTTGGGTATATTTTGTGACCTTTCCAAGGCCTTCGACTGTGTTCACCATAAGACATTAATGAAGTTACAGTACTATGGTGTCAAGAACACAGCGCTTAAACTTATTATTTCATATTTAAGTAATAGAATGCAGAAAGTTATTATCAATGGTAAAATTCTTCCGGTCACCTGTACTAATGGTGTCCTCAGGGCTCGATTCTCATTCCATTCCTATTTCTGGTATTTATTAATGACTTACCTTCCTTTGTAGGGATAATCATGATATAGTATTATTTGCTGATGATACTTCCTTGATTTAAACTTAAACGTCAATCATTTAAATGTGACGAAGTGAATAATGCTATATCAAAATTAGTGCATTGGTTTAACGTTAATAATTTACATTTAAACGGAAATAAAACTAAATGTATTAAATTTACAACAACGAATGTTAAAAATCTGGGTACCAATGTGTTTTAAATGGGGAAGAACTGAGCCCTGTTGAATCCACTGTTTTCTTGGCATCACTCGACGCAAAGCTTCAGTGGGGCCCCATATATCCAAACTAGCAAGCAGACTAAGTTCTGCAGCCTATGCTGTAAAAAGATTAGAGGTCTCACTAGTGTCGAGACAGCTAGACTAGTTTATTTCAGTTATTTCCATAGCATAATGTCTATGGGATTTTGCTATGGGGAAATGCGGCTGATTCAGAAACTATTTTGTTTTACAGAAGAGGGCCATTAGAGCTATTTACAACCTAAAACTGAGAGAGTCTCTTAGAGATAAATTTAAAGAAATAAATATATTAACTTTGGCTCTCAGTATATTTATGAAAATTTAATGTATGTTCAAATAACAAAGGTAGTTTTAGTAAAAAAATGATATACATTCTGTAAACACTAGAACAAACATAAATCCACAGAGTCAGTAATTCATTCTTGGGGCAATGTATACGCTATTACAACAAGGTCCCGGAAAGTGTACAGGCTCTCTATTACCAAGTTTAAATGTTTTGTTGCTGAAACTGTATAAAAGGGTTATTATGATGATAAATGAATATATGATTGATAATAACCCTGGGAATGAGTGTGGTCGCTACCAAGCAGTTTCTAAAATAAATTTTGTACTTAAATAGTTTGTACAACCATTAATGTAAAACTTACTTAAAAAGTCCCGCTGGGTTTCTTGCTGGTTCTTCCAGGACAGAGGTTTTTTCGAACCAATGGTAAAGTAAAAATGACTTTCAATAAGAATTACACATGTAATCTATATTGAATAAAAATTATTCTATTCTATTCTATTTTGCGCCGTCACCCCGGTGGTCGTGCGCCAGCGGAGTCCGCCAGCTGACGAGCACCCGTCCCCGTACGGGCCTCCCCAGCCGTCAGTCGAGGAATGAAAGTCGTCTTACGTGGTAGAGCCATGCTGCAGCTATATTAGTAGTATAGTTGTAGCACGAATGGGCTGGCTCGACCGGGGTGGACCACGCTCACAGAATACCAACGTAAAATAGCAGCATAAAACTGCTGTGTTTCGTATAGTGAGTGTAGAGAACCGGAGACCTTTACTGGAAAATGGGCATTCCATCTTAGTCCTCACGGTGACAACATACATTTTGATTCTTTATTGAGGATAGATGTAGATGTCTATGGGTCACAGCAACCACTTACCATCACGTGGACTGTGTGCTGTTTGTCACCCTATCCTATAAAACACTCTGTAAGCACCAGGAATAAACACAAGCTAGTGATAACAGTAACTCATGAGTCAGTAATTTATTCATGGGCAATGTATACGCTTATTTATTACAACAAAGTTCCATAAAATACACAAGGTTTATTACAAAGTTAAAAAAATTATTAATAAAAGGCTTTATAACAAGGGTTATTATTTGTATTAAATGAGCCTAATGACATGGTTAATAACAACCTAGGGGGATGAGGAGATCTTTCAAGCGTGTTACAAATAATTTTACAACCTATTTTATATTGTATAATGTTAACGTGAATCCAAAGTGTTTTTGCTGGTTCTTTCAGAACAAA